>OZ023273.1:66883944-66911444 GCA_964007475.1 Hybos culiciformis
AAAAAAATTTACTAAAACTTGATTTCATAATTTGGTTTCATGTACATATCTGATTCCAAATTTGCATAAAATAACCGGCCGACCACAATGTATCTATTTTTAAAAATATATTTGTTGATTGTTTTTACTATAACCACCCGGTATTATTAAAAAAAAATCATTCGCTAGTAAGAATAATAATTTATTTAAGAGAAGAATCAAAGCACTTGCCCGCATAAAACATTATTATCTCAACAGACTTTAATAAATTATTCTCAAAAGGAATAAACAGCATTTATATCATTGCACGAATGAAGATTTCACTCTCATAGGTTTTATAAATTATTCTCAACAGCGAATGATTTCGTATTATAAAAGAGTTTATTTCAAACTTTTAACAGGGTAATTAAATTAATATGATGACCAATTAACGAAATGGTCGCAGGTTGTTGAACTTATTATTTAATACCAAATTTTATGGGTTTTCAATATTACAGTAAATTGATCGATGAATCAACATTTTTTTTTAATTAGCATTATTATTCAAAATTATTACGTAAACAGGTGCAGGGTTCTTCCTTTAACTTCATAGGGATTGAATATTTTGTGGATTCTCTTGAAGATTCTCTATATCATAATGACAAACTTATAAAAAATCTGGAGTGCTATATTTTCCATACAAATTTTTTGGGTTATGAAGAAACTTTCCCAATAGGGTCAAGTTTATTGTGAAGCGTGCCCTGATAAATTAAAAATACTTGATTTCAAATTCATCGTACTGTAAATCACGTCAGTTGTACAAAAAAAATGTTTAAACAGAATTCATTTCCATTATCTTTGGTCGGCGCGTCAAAGGTGAGATATGGTTTAATATAAAAGTGCTAAAATTTATTTTTTGTTGACCCCTACTGTGTATTAGAATCACGGTTGCTTCACAAAAATAATTCAATGAAAATTAGTAGGGTCATTGTAAATTTTAAAGCGAAATATAGAAAATTTTTTACTTAGAGAACCTATTTTTGATTTTACTTAGGGATTGGTCGAAATGTTCAGGCTTATGTTACGTTTATAAATTATATGTATAAATTTAGAAAAACATTCTTCAGGCTCGTTTCGTTTTTGAAATATATTCTTATAATTTAGTGCTATTTGCCCAAATTATTCGTTTCTGTTCTTAATTTCTAAACTCTTGATAACATTTTTGAAAAAAAAAAACAAATTACTTCACACCATAAATAAGCGCCAAAAATTATAAAACTTATTAACAGAATGAATAATTTATTCAATAACAGGATTTGAGTAATATGTTTACAATTAACGACAAATTTTACTTATTTTCCAAATTAACGTAAAATGTATTCCCTTTGCGAATAATAGGAAAAAAAACAAAAAAAATTATAGTTATTCCGAGCTTGAGAATAAATTCGACATATTCATTTCTCTCCGTGACATTGTTATTGATTCAAAATTTTTTTATCGCTTTATAAAAGAAAATTGAGGAAAAGAAATATTATTTCTTTATTTATTTATAATTATTTATTCTTATGTTAATACAAATTATTATTATCTAAGAGTTCAGAAGTTAATTTGTCCTACACAGCTAATGATTTAACATATTTACCCTATAGAAAACATTATAATTTATGATTAAATTTTTTCTTTAAGGAAATTTTAAATAAAAACCTTTTCTTGACTTTTTGAAAACAAATATTATATACAATCAAAGGTGGACTTACAGTACTGGCAGACATTTTTTTCTCCTTTTCTCTGTACAGTTTTAAAAAGTTTTAAAGAGTGAAAATTCTTGCGAATAAGTAATAATAAATATTAATTAGGAATATACAATATATATAAATTAATAAATTTCCAGCCTTTTAAGCTTTTAATATTCAGAGTGACTCTTTCTTTGTCGACTATTTTTACAAAATTTTGAGAACGCTCCTAATTTATTTGAACATTTTTTATTTTAATTTCGATAATCAGTGTTTCAGTTCGATAATCAGTTAATAAAATTAAGTTTTGATATATTTTTAGCCTCTACAACGTATAATTGATGAGAAAAAAGAAAAAAAAAATAGTTCCTTTATTAAATAATAATATTGATTTTTGTTCATATACTTAATGTAATATGCATAATTTAGCTTTACCATAATATCATATAGGTATATGATTAAATTTCAATATTAAGGTCTTCATTATAACATCATCAGCGTATGAACTTTATGTACACACATAGAAATACTGATTCAAAAGATTGACAACACCCAATTTTCAAGAATACACTAATCAGATAATAAAACATTATAATTCCATATATAGTTAATAATAATAATAATAATAATTTCATTTTAACACCAGTAGAATGATTTTAGATTTATTATTATGCGATATAAAGTTTTGTTATCTGTTCCTAATTATCCTTAAGTTCACATTTATATATCCTTGATAAAATTTTTTCTTTGTCAAAAAATTTGTATATTAGATATATATGTATATATTTTTCTTCACATACATATTAAAACACTATCCAAATAAATGATAAAATTTCTCTCTACTCTACTGACTGATTGATAATACTTGCACAATATTTTCAGTATAAGCATTAAAATTTTATTCAAAAAGTGTAATTAAGCACACTCTTCTTATTCTCAGAAAAAAAAAAAAAATTAAATTATATTATAATAATAATAATTATAAAAGTATGATATGATTTTTAATTATTATTATTATTATATGAAATTAAAAGTTTTCACAAAGATATTGAAAAGATAGAAGATAGAAGACAGAAGATAGAAGATAGAACTGTAGAAGATATAAGCATTATTATTAATAGTAATAAAAAATGGTCATTTCAGCAAATATTTATGTCAAAAATTGTGAGTTCTGGAAAAAAAATCCAAGGATTCGAATCACACAAAATCTAATAAAAACATTAAAGTAATAAAGTAATTTGGAAAAAACCCTAAAGTTGATCTTTTGCCGCTTTCATCTCATAATTTGAAATTATAAAATTAAATATTATAGTATGTAGAAAAAAACATAATTTGAAATTGTCATTATGTTATATGAAAATTTTTAATTGAAATTGCAAAAAATTTTTAATAAAAGTATATTTGTTAAAAATTATGACTTTAAAATTAAATTATAATGAAATCTGTTTAATATATAGTTAGTCTTCATGGCCTGTAATAAAATATTAGATTCATATCATATCATAAGTATTATATGCATGCATATAATTGTTGACCAAAGATAAAATCATTTGACCATTATTTGCAATGACTTTTTAGTTTCATTTTCAAGTATAATATCATCATTGTTTGAAGTTTTAAAGTGGATTGTTATTTTTTTTCTAAATAAGTAATATAATATTTTTACTGAAATATTGGTTTCAGTTTTATGTTTTTCAAAGAAAAATAAATTATTGGTTTTTTGTGTTTTTTTTTGTTTTTATTTTTCGTGAATGAGTTTTGAATTTTCCAATGATTGATATATAGATTCTTCATTTTTTTACTATGATTCAATTTTCAAATTACTAAGCTCCAGTGCACACTAATTATATAGAACACTGTTCACGTTGACTTGTTACACTTCAGTTTAACGTGTTAGTATGTTGTTATCAGTTTAGCAAACTCAACTAGTCAACTAACAAAATTATTTTGATGGATTTGAATTATTAATTTCTTTTCTATTTATTTCATAAAATTATATGAATTATGAGTAAATAAAAATAAAAACAGAAACAAAAAAATTTTGGAAAACGTCTCGTTTTATAAAAATTCAGGATTCCAGGTTTTTTTAAGAAGGATAAAATAGAAAATGAGTGAGGGGAAATTGAAAAAGAAATAGACATTATATCAGAAATTTACCAGGTTCAATTCCTTTTACGTGTAATATGTAATGTATGTAAAATGTAATATAATGTATGTAAAATGTAAAAATGTGATGTATGTAAAAAATGTAATATGTAATGTATGTAAAATAGGTAATGTACCAAAATAAAAAGAATGTTGACAAAATAAAATTTTATTTATTATATATAATATAAATTAAAATGATTTCTAATTTTAATACTTTAAAATAACTATTATGTACTCACCAATAACTTGAAGATATACTTTCGCACTAATTTTTGGCTCTGTTGATACTTGGCATTCGTACATGCCAGAATCTCTGGCTTGAACATATTTTATTTGTAATGTCCAAAATTTATCTGGTTGTTTTAATGCTAAAAATCTTTGGTCTGCAATGAAAACCGCTCTGTAAAAATAAAAAAAAAATTGAAATCATAGTAATTACTCTAAAAACCATTAAATTTTTCATATTGAATAAACAAAAATGTAGACTTTAATAGGTTGACTGTGTGTGCTTAAGTTTGATTAATTGAAATCTTTTATTTTCATATAAAATCATTAAAATTATTTGAATCACTTAAATTTTTGGCAAAGTTGAAATCTGCAAAATAAATTTTTGGGAATTTATTGAGCAGGAAAATTTTCTACAACTATTATTAGCATTCAATTTATTAGAAGTTAAGGTAGAATAGGTCATTTAACCAGTTTCCCGACAAAGAAAGTTTAGAAATTGGGTTTTAAGAAAATATTTTTTTACGAACTAAGTGCACGACAGAAATCTCGATTCATAAAACAAGGCTTATAAAAGTGTACTGCGAATTTGGTAATGAAAACTTTAAAATTTCACCACTTTCCATATTTTACCATTAAATAAAATCCCCAAACTAAACATCTCACAAGAATGTAGTGTGGAATAATGATTGTAAAAAAAATTAAAAGAACACACCAAGCATTTATTTTTCTAATGTTTGATCTAAGAAAAATAAATTAATGACAAATTGACACATAGGTACAAAGATAATGGATGAAAATTACACTTTTCTTGGACATCTAAAACATATTTTATTAAAATAGAGGATAATTATATTTTTTTAACAAACTTGTAATGTACTATCCTACATATAATTTATACTCAATCCTAATACGTACAAGCGTAATACATTAACGTAAATGTATAATTTGGTTGATTCCTTGTTAATATTTTTCCACAAATTAGGTAAAAAAGTTGCTTTTTAAGTAATTTTTCCTTTTCCTTTCATACATATATACAAAAAAAATTAAAGCCTGATATAATACTACAGTTTTCTGTCCTGGTAGAGATGAAGATGATACATATAAATGATGCGGGCTTAACGGATAAAGCATAGTAAATTTAAGTATACAAACATTATATTTATATATACTTAGGCATACATATATAATAAATATATATATATATATCTAAATAAGAAGACTATGATAACACAAGAAGTTTTCGTTTGACTATAGTAAAGAAGATTTATATCTAAAGGAAGTCATGTGAACTTTTTACAAGTTATGTGCAAATTAGTTTAAAAAAAAAAAAATTAGAGAATCTCTTTTTGGGTTTTTGGGAATTTAATTTTTGGATTTAGAAATTATAAAATTTTATATGTCTGTATATATGTATGCTATATATATGTTCAATATACGTATGTACAGCTCACTTTCATTAACTTATCTATGTATAAATATATATATATACGTTTTATTTATAATTCAAAGGATACACTTATTTGTCCTTGGAAACAGGAAATTTAGAAAATCGTATAAAAGATCTTTTTTTGTTTCTATAAATTTTTGTTGAAAATTTAAAGAAATATGTTTCAAGCAGAATTAGTCACATCCCAATCGAAACAGGATATTTTAATTTTTCATGCATTATTATATTGGTATTTTCATTTTTCGATTTTTATTGAGATTTAGTGGGCAATTTTAAGGTTATTGTATAACAATAAATTTTAATGTCATACTATTTTTATTCATATAGATTTTATTTTAAAATATAATATATATATAATAATTTATTTAGAATATAATAATTTATTTAAAAGAATTAAAATGAATGAATACATAATGCTTTAACATTATATAAATACTTTAGCTGGCAACATATTAAATTTTTTAAAATATAGCAAGATGTATTTTAATTAAGCTTGTGGCTTTTTTGAAGAAATTATCATTATTTATATAAACATATTAACGATTAAAAATTTTTATATAATATACATATTCCAGCTAATTATGTTCATTAAACAAAAATTATTAATGCTTGCAATCTTAATAAATAAAAATGAAAATTCTCTGTTTCTCTGTTTCTCTGTTTCTCTGTTTCTCTGTTTCTCTGTTTCTCTGTTTCTCTGTTTTTCTGTTTCTCTGTTTCTCTGTTTCTCTGTTTCTCTGTTTCTCTGTTTCTCTGTTTCTCTGTTTCTCTGTTTCTCTGTTTCTCTGTTTCTCTGTTTCTCTGTTTCTCTGTTTCTCTGTTTCTCTGTTTCTCTGTTTCTCTGTTTCTCTGTTTCTCTGTTTCTCTGTTTCTCTGTTTCTCTGTTTCTCTGTTTCTCTGTTTCTCTGTTTCTCTGTTTCTCTGTTTCTCTGTTTCTCTGTTTCTCTGTTTCTCTGTTTCTCTGTTTCTCTGTTTCTCTGTTTCTCTGTTTCTCTGTTTCTCTGTTTCTCTGTTTCTCTGTTTCTCTGTTTCTCTGTTTCTCTGTTTCTCTGTCCTCTGTCCTCTGTCCTCTGTCCTCAATCACGCCTAAACCGCTTGACCGATTTGGCTGAAATTTTGAACTTAAGTATCATTGGGGCCCGGGATGGTTATAGGGTACTAGAATCGACTATTTAGAAGACTGGATGTGTTAAGGCACCGGGGAAGTGGATATTTAACAAATTTTGAAATTCTGTTTTTTTATTGCACAAAATCTGGATTAAAGTGTTTTGATATAAATATAAGTTCGGAACTATCGTGCGAAGCCGGGTATTTCGACTAGTAATTTATATTTTTTAATTTTTACCAATCATCGATAATTTGCCCTGGCATTTAGAAGAGAGATTTCATGAACTAAATTTTATTAACAAAATATCAATTTTTTTGTTGAATTGTATTCGTTTTCTTATATATAAACTGGTTTTTATCTAATCTTATTTATAAGGATTAAAATAATTGTGCACTAAAAAACAAACTAGATCTTATTTTAAATCCATTATATTGATTTCGTCGCTTTATGAAAACTGTTCTATTTCCCGTCGTCGTCAGATCCAGATTAAATTTTGCAAATTGACTCGTAGTCTGCAATATTCCAGATTGGTTTGGATCGAAGTCATAAAAAGTGCTTTTTAAGTTAAGGGATCTGGAAAATCTTTAGACCGTCGTTTAGCAAAACCCAACATTGAATTTGCCTCGTTTATGATCTAAGTGCGTAATGGTTTTTAAAATAAAAGCCTAGATCAAGCGAAAAATTGTTAAAATTAATTTAAACAATTTTTTTTGTTTATAATAATTTTAAATTAAATTACTAATTTTTTTCTATTTTTATATCAACTTTTTGATTATATAAGTTGTTAGGCTATTATTCAATCTTAAAAATATGTATAACTTTGACAGTTTTAATAATTTTTTTTGGTTTTCATTTTTCTTTTAACATAAAATAAATTTATATAAAATTTTATGTAATAAAAAAAGATTTTTTTTTTAAATTCTTTCACCGCCTTGGGCTCTGGTGAATTGCATACCTAATACCATATATATGTTCCACTATATGTTTACCAGAAGGCATAACGGTATAACTATGCAGAAAAAGTTAAGAATTGCATATAAATTTAAAAGAAAATATTTTATTAAAGTAAAAAAAAAATTTTATTTAAAAAAAAAAAAAAAAAAAAATCTGTTTCAAGCTGTTGTCCCATGATAATTTCTTAAATTTTATTATATAATTTATTTTTTTTTTACACTTTATAAACAAATGTATGTGGTGTCATTGAAAAATATACATTATGTATGTAGTATGTACTCTGTACACAAAAAAACATATATTATGTTGTATACATATAAACTTTTTTACAAATGTATAAAATTATACATTTCAGTTAACACATATGTTTTTATCTAGGTGCTACAATATTATATATATGAAAAAATAAATAGTATATGTATATATTATTCTTTTGAATATTTTTCACTCCTAGGTGGATTTTAATATAAAATACTGAATAAAAAACAAAAAATAATAATTTTTTTTTAACAAGTGAGTTTATTTGAATTAAGATAACCTTTTTCTATTTGGTTATTGCCTCGAGAAAATTTAATTGCAACACTATTATTGTCGAGGTTATGCAATTTTCTAGTAAACAATAGAATTTTTTGTTCATTTTTAAATATTTTCACTTTAATTTTAATTCAAAATAATTTTGGAGATAATATATATACCGTATATATGTATATATATGTAATTTTGATGCTATTTTTTTTTTATATAAATATTTACAGAAAATAAAAGGGAAAAAATATTATTTTAACAAAAACATTCTATGAAATAAATTTAGGACAGACAAACCAAAATAAATGTCAAATATAAATAGGTGGAGTGTTTTAGGAACAAAGAGCAAAAACAAAAAAAATTTATATTTATGTAAATGTCGATTTTATGCAAATTGTTGAAAATTGAAAAAGCAGTTAAGTAGCTTATCATCTTTCAATTTAGAATTGCGTATATATAGATTAGAAACAGTTGAGAATTTTTTTAAGACTTTGTTTTTTTTTTTTTTTTTAGACTTTAAGCGAGACTTTTAAAAAAGGTATTAGTCTTGTTTATTAGTACAGAAAGTAAAGTCGAGATGTCGCATTGGATACTGAAAGCCATTTGATATATACAATAAAGAAAAGGACAGAATACAACGGCCACATATTAATTATTCAACATTAATCTTTAATAAATATGCGTAAGAGGTTGGTATAAGTAAATTCTTAGAAAAAAAAAATTAAACGCGACATCTCATACTTAATTATATTACATTTCTTTATATGAATAATTTTAAATTTTAACTAATTTGAATTGCATTCAGTTTTTATATTATATATAATTTATGTTTAATAATGTTCACAGTGTTTGCACTCCATGAATATTGAGTCTACAAGGAAAACTTCTAATTAACTATGTAAGTATATAATTTTATTGTATCAAGTTTAATTATATTCTATAACTATCTTCATTTATATATACACACACTGTTGGCTATATAGAAAATCATTATTTTCTATACAAATACATACTATGCTATCAGCGACGTGATAGAAATAAACATGCAAAATATTATATGGTTTGTTTAATATAAATGTTATAAACATAAAATAATAAAAATAATAGAGTAGTCAACATATTAATTTAATATGTTGAAAAATATAGCTAAGAAGAAGTATCTAAAATACTTGTGTATACTCTAGTATATGGTTAAATAAAAATTATAACCGTATTTTTATTACAACATTTTTTTTTTTTCCTTTTTTTATTTTTATTTACACAAATATAGGTAGAGCAACGTTTAGTAGGTAGATACATTAGTATCTTTCGTCTTATAAAAATGTTAAAAAAAAAAATAAAATTTGTGGAGATAACACTGATATTATTTTGCAATTGACGCTTAAAAATTGTTTTGGGGTTGTATTCCTGTTTTTCTGTTTTTTATTTTTTATTAACTGAGACATTTAATTTGATTTAAAAACCAATTTTTAAGAACAAAATATACCTAATTTTGTTGCTTGATTTCAATTTATCTAGACATAGTGATATTCAAATGTATAATTTAAAGAAATTTGATTTATATTTTTTTTCATTTAGATTCAAATCGTAGGCCCACCACAAAAACATAAATTTTACAGGAGAAAAAAGAGTTTCTTTTTTTAACCGGAGGTAAATTTAAATAATTACGCCGGTCTTAAATGATCCTTTCTAACTATTCCCATACCGCATTTTGACTATCTGAAAACACTGACAAAACCTGGTAGTGATTAAATAAAATAAATAAATATTTTTAAAAAATTAAATTTTTGTTTTATGTTTTCTATGATACAAAAATATTTACAAAATATTTTTCGTTAATTAATATCTTTTCATAAATTATATACAAAAAAAAAAAAAAAAGATATTAATTTACATATCACAAGGGTGTCAAAATCATAAAAGTATTAAAAATTCATTGTTATATTTTTATTCATAGAATTTACTCGATATTTTAATGAAAAATCGTCCTCCTGTTATGAAATTGAATATACAAACTAAAGGCATTTTTGACATACGAATTTTAAGTACTATATTTATTTATTTATCAATTATTTTTTCCAAGAAATTCATTTTTATTCATTAATAAAAAAATATAAATAAAAAAAAATAATTGTTTTTTAATAAAAGGTGGGAGAGCCTTCAAAAGTATAAAATAAAAATTTTATTCTTTCAAAGACTTAAATTTTTATTTTATGCTTTTTAGTAATTTTATCGTCAAATTGTTTATATATAAATTTCAATAAATGTCTGTGCACTTATCTCTCTATATAAAATCTCTCTATAAAATAGCGTGACACTAAAAAAAAGCATCTAAAATCCAAAATAAAAACAGTGCGCCTATAGTCCTATGTTCAAACTATGTTGATATTTTTATAACCACACATGATTTAAAAACAGTTTATAAAAAAAAAGGATAATAATTTAAGGTAAATATGGAATGGTGGTGTTTATCCCAAAATTAATATAATAGTCATTTATTTTAAAATTAACTAATTTCATTTTGGCAAAAATGTGAACATTTTTAAAGTTCACAATAAAATTTCGAAATAAGGTTTGTTTTTTTTTGTTGTTTATTATTTACATACAAACAAATGGTAAATAAAATCTACACAATCTAATGTTATAAAATTCGTAAATTTTGGAGCTAATATGTGTATTTTTTTTTTTTTTTTTGGCTAGATACTTATGTGCTTCTGCTGTGGTTTTTATTCCTTTTGTTCTACACACACAACAACGTATAGATAATTTTGATCCCCAAAAGGAATAAAGTTTTGTTGTTTTGTTTAACTTTGTTTGATATGGAATTTTATTTTAAAAATTTTTTTTTTCTATTTTTTTGGTGTATTTCAAGCTGGTTCTGTTTTTGGTTAAATTTTATAATGTGGCTGATATATATTTTATGTAGGCGCAAATTTATTAATGCGTTTTGTGTTATATACGCTTAATGGATTTAGAAATACAAAATAATAATAATAATAAAAAAAAAAAAACAATCCATCCAAAAAAATAAATTCCGTATATTTTGTAAAATTTCACACAGAGGAGTGCAGATTGTAAGTGTGTAAACGAAGTTTTAAATTCAATTGCAATATAATTTTGGCAGTCCTATTTTTTTTTTTTTTGTATTTTCTACTATGTGGTTTTCCAGAGAAAAGTCAATAAATTTAATTTGAATAATTTTTTTTTTGTGCAGAAAAAATGAACTTGCAGATTGTATGCGTATATAAATTAGATATTCAGGTTGTAAGTATGCATTTATATAACATATAGACACACAGTACGTAAAGGTAGTTCATTTAATGTAAATTACATTCAAACATATGAAGTTTATTAGCCATTTGAATAATTGTTAATTTAGAAAATTTTCTATGTTCTCACTGAAAATATACATATAACGAAAAAGCATTTCATGGAAAATGCGTAATTTAAATTCAGTGCGATAAGAACATGATTCTGATATTTATTAATAAAACACACAAAAGTACGGATAAAATTTGTAAAATAAGTGATTTGAAGTTATTTTCTTTTTCATATAATATTCTAATAAATTTTTGTAGGAACTTAAAATATATGATGTTTTATAACAGCGTTTCTCAACCTTTTTGCCATAGCGACCTATAAAATATGAGTACAAAATAACGCGACCCTCAATATGAAAATGGTATGCATTGACAAGTAGAAGAAATGAAAGACAACTTTAAAATGTTTTATTTATTTTTATTTTAATGGCTTATTTGTTGTTGACAATTATTTGATAATTTATTAAGTCTGGCTCAAAGGATTTACTCAATTATCAATGTTAAAACAGCAATCTTTTGAAAAATAAAGTATAGGTTAATTCTTCTTACGTAATCAAAATATTTTATTATTTTTGAAAAAATATATGTAGCATTTGTAATAGAATTTTTCCATTAAAACGACCCATTGAAAATCTTTCGCGACCCAAATTCGGGTCGCGACCCTAAGGTTGAGAAACGCTGTTTTATAACATATGTATGTATATAAATAAATAATTGATAACACATAAACATTATTTATGTTATATTTACATGAGGATAATAAACTGATTGAAATGATATTTTAAGTACAAAATGATATTAAATTACATATACTATTCATAACTCAAAAATTTTCGACGTTATCATAATTATTTATTTAAGATACTGAAAATGTCTTTCTATCATTTTTAAATTAAAATGAAATTTGAAAAGTATTTATTACTTGACTATTTTATATAAATATACAAAATAAACATGTGTGAGCGACACGGAAGAAGTGAAACTTCATGAAGTGTGAGATTTTCTTTGTAATAATGATGCTTAATATTAAAAAGAATTTCGTATTTTACTCTGTTAAACCTTTATCGCATATTAGTGGAATCGTCCGGATTATTTTAGGTAAATGAACTGGAATTTCCATACAAAAATATTACATCTGGAATTTAAATATTCCACGATTCATGTCATACTACATTTACACTTCAAAGTTCAAATTATCGACTATTACAAATCATTGGAAAAGCTGTTGAATTTTCCTAATCTCTTAGGTTTGAGTCCGTATATTATATAATAAAATGAAAGAAAGAAAAAAAAAAATTAAATTAAAAAAAGAATGTAAATTTTATATTTTTTGAAATATTTATATTTATTATTATGGGAATTTTCCAAGAATAATATTATACAATTTTTTTTTGTTTTCTGATGTTATACGAAAAAGGATGAATTTCATAGAATTTGAAAGATAACCGGAAAATCAATTGATTTTCAAGTATTATATATATACCCTTATTGTAAAACAAAAAGTATATTACTAATTCTATTTATAAGTAATTTTCTGTATTATGGATAAAAATTTATAGAAAAATTGATACAGTATATTTGGGTTAAAAAATGCAAATAATATTAATGATATTTCAGTTCTTTAGGGTATTTTTTTTTTTTTTTTATTTCAAATCTTTATATTCTATTTTCAATTTTTATTACTCCATTTAAGAAGAATTTATGTATTAAAAAAAATATCGAATATATCTTTTGTTCAAAGTTTTGTTCTTGTTTTAATTTTGCATAACTATACGGTGTATGGACTGGTAAAAAAAGAAAACAGATAGCTGCGGCTTACTTTACATCCCTTGATATGATGTATAAAGGTTTAATCGAACTAGTGGATGACTTTAGCAAGATTAGCTACTTTTCAAGGAATTCTCTTTAATTTATGTTTATTCATAATATGATTATTGTAATATTTGACATAATAATTTCAGAAACTCATTTTGTATATAGACCAGTATTTTTTTTAAATTTATTTATCGATTTGGTGTAGAAAATTTTGCTACAATTTATTTGATGCACTTTTTTTAATGAATTATTGTTTATTTAATATCGAAAGGAAGATTTTCATCACATGCTGTACTTAAACAAGAATGTAAGCCTAACATCGAAACGTCAAGTATATAATAAATTATTAAAAGTAAATCAACTGTTTTAATTGGTCGCAATTTTTCTCAAATTCAAAATAACATAGACTTTAAAAAAATATATCACAATCACGACTTGAATATATAAGAATCTGGGGTTATTGAATAAGGATTAGTACTATAAAACCCACTAAGCTCTAGTTTCTATTTCGTGAACTTCCTCGAAATTTGGCAAATAAGGAATTATAATAATTTTCGTAATTAATTAATTGAGCTTGGAACAAAATTCTTTCTGCTTATTGAGATTAAATAAATATGTAAATTTGCTTGCTAATTTTCTTAAATTTTTAAGCTCTCTATATACAGTTTTCATTCATTTTCAAATCAGTGCAACGCTAACCGTGTCAAACGAAACATTTCAAGTAACTTTTTAATTTCAGTATAAGCATCGTCAAGATATTGCAATTTTTTTTTTTATCTTAGCTTTGATATTTAAAATCGCTCAAATAACTTAACATTTTCTGAAAAAAAAAAATACTGAATTTTTAAAAAATAACAAAATTTCATAAATTTTCTTTTGAAATATTTATTATTATATATAAAATATTTCTCATATATAAGATAATTACATTTTTCTCGTATATGTAAATTTAATTTTGCAAATTATAAATTTTCAATGAAATCACGATTATAACAATATATAATAATGTACAACAGCGTATAAGCGTATAATAAAAATTTTCTTTCATTTTATTTCGCGATAAATTTTTAATGATCGCTGAAAAATATTCAAAAAAAGAAAAAAAATACAGAAGAAGAGAATAAAAGGCACCCAAATATGACAACACTGTCAGAATATAAGTTTTCATTTTCTTTTGCAATTAAAATAAAAATTTAAAAAAGGAAAAGCTGAAATGAAAAGTACCCTCCAGACTACTATACACAATTTGCTTTAAAAGCATATAATTTTTTTTATAAACCAGTTGAATATTATACATAACATAATTTTCAATTTCGTTTTTATTTTCCTCTTTTTTTATTTGTACATAATATTGAAATATCATATTTCAAGCAAAAAAGCCAGAAAATTTTTAAATTAAATATTTATGTAATATTTATATTTGTTTGACAAAAATTCTCTTTGGATTTTCAATCTTTCACATGTATATGTAAGTATTATACATTCGGTGTCTGAATTCTACTAAAAAATGATGGATAATATGATTATAAAAAAAAATAAAATGAATATATATGTATTTTTATATATAATTTTTAATAGAAATTTAATCAACTTTTCATTTTATTCCGGCATAATTTTTATATGTAACAATATAAATTTAACTTTATTGAACAGGGAGCTTTGAGAGTTAGAAAAAAAAAGTCTTTTATTATAGCATGTAATAAATTTAATGGGCGCAAATTGATTTTATTATTCACAAAAAAAATTTATTTTTTTTTGCAATATTTTATTAGATGGGGCTTTTAAAAATTAATAATTTTACTAAATTAAATAAATATTAATAATTTTTTTTTTTAATATTTTATAAGCATGAAAAAGTAGAAAAAAAGGACATGCTTTTTTATTAAAAGTCCATCCGTTTTCCACTAAAATGTTTATAACTGATGAACTACCCAATCCATTTCAATTCTTTTAGTGCCAAAATATCTGCGATCTCGTTGACTTTCAGGTCGCCTAAAGAATGAGATTCTTCGATTTTGGATTAGACTCCCAACTAACCAAGGGTCTAAATAATTTTCAATAAAAAATTTATATACTATGTATATTTATTTTTTTAATGCGTATGTGATCGGTATGTTGTATTTATTGCTATAGACTTTAGATCACTAAATGAAGTATTATATGCATCAATCATTTAGATGCATCAGCGTATATAATGAAAAAATTTAGATGCATCAGCGTAAATAATGAAATCATTTAGATGTTTCGTATTCAGCGTTACCAACTTAGGGGTTTTCCCCCTAGATTTAGGGTTTTTTTTTGTTGACAGAGGGATTTTTAGGGGGTAATTTGTTTCAGGGGTTTTTTTAGGGGTATGATGTATGATCTTAAAAGAAAAGTAATATTTTTGATTGCATTTCATAAGATACCTTATATTATATCTGCTAATTTTATTATAAATAAATAATTTTATTAAACCACATAATTTACGATGTGCGTTATATATTTTTCTTCAAGCATCTATTTGAAATCCTCATAGGTATATAAGTATAGCTGTTATAATATCTATAAAAAAAAATTTAGGGGTTTTTTAGGGGGAAATTTTATTTTTTTAGGGGGAAACATTTGAAAAGGTTGGTAACCCTGTCGTATTGAATATTACGTAATACCTAAACAAACATAATCTCTCTCACAATATTTATACAGACAATACAAAAAAAAATTTAAAAAAAAATGAGAACTGTGTAATTCATACTCAAAAATAATATCACTCTCCCTCACAAAATTTCAATACAGAATAATAACAAAAAAAAAAGAAAATGAAAAAAAAATCTATTCACATATAACAAAACATGTATTGCTAAATAAAAATGAGCACTCAATACCAGAGTTCATTAAATTATCTTCAAAAGAAAAAGCAAGGAGAAGATAACGATAAAATTTCCCCTTTTTTTCTTTTATCTCTAAAAGAAAGAGAAATTAAAATAAAATTTAAATAAATTTAAATTCTTACGCAACTTCGTTTTTGAATATAAAAATAATGACCAACGTGTTTTTTTCTCTTTTGTATTTTCTTCTTTATATTTTCTTCTCAAAAGAGAAGGGAATTTTTATGTTTTATTTTGTCTTGTTCTTTTATTTTTTATTTTAAATTATCTCTAAATTCTCTGCAACTACCTTCCCATACACATTAAAGCAGTATATAAGATATGGTAACAAAATTTGTTATAACAACTTGTTGTGTATACACACAAACACATAGACACTTGTCAATATTATTATGTAAAATTTTGACTCGTGTCTATGTGTTTGTGTGTATACACAACTTGTAATTAATAACAAATTTAGTTAACATATATTATAATCTACTATTAAATTGATATTTGTGTGTTAGGTATAATGTCGATAAGAGGACTCTCATTGTTTCCAAGAACCCGAACCAGTGCATTGATTTTGATAAAAATTATTAAGTTTATATAATGTATATAGTTTCGACTAAATTGTATTGGAATAAAATGGTATTGAAGGAACCCTAAAAATATGTTTAGCCCCTGGATGTGATCAAGGCTTCTTAAAATCAAAGTTTCTTAAATTGAAATATTGATAACTAACCCTATACATCAGTTATAAGTTCTGTATTACTTTTTTCTTAATTACTTAAATTATTTGTAATAATATTTTTTTTCATATTATTATTAATCGAAATTTTATATACAAAATTAAATTTAACTAAAATGCCTCTAACTCTGTGCAGAATGAAATTATGTACAAAACAAATTATGAAATAAAAAAAATAACATAAATTTATGTGATGATGATGATAATTCAAAAACAACATTATTATATAAATTTTATTGGCTAGAATATATTGTTTTATAATTTTTCTAGCAAACCAGTAGTTTTCTTTCACAGTACTATATCAGTTATATACATAAATCTAATGATAATCTGAGCAAATATTTATATATAACAATAAAAACAATGCATTATAAAAATCTAAATCTATCTATTCATATAATAAAAATAAAAACCGATAGCCCGACAACCCAAGATATTATATATAAAAATTATTTTATGAAACCATATACTTAAAGAGTAGTATATCTGATACTCAAGAAAATATAATATGTTTAATTTTTAAAGTTTCGAAAAGGAAAACATGTCTTACGTTAATTTTCGTAGTATGGCAGCCATAGGAAGAATCATTTAGAATAGAGAGTTGTTTTCGTCCACAAAATTATTGCTTGGAGTAATGGACTTTTTTTTTATTTATATGTAAATATCGTTTGATTTTGATTCAAATGCAATGAATATCTTGGACCAATCAATTTAAACAAAAATGAGTGTATACAAATTTTTTATATATGCAAGTCTCTATATTATTCTTCCTCTATGGTTTAGTTTAATAAAAATCTTTATTTTATATTTAATTTTTTGTTTTTTTTTATGTAAGAATGTACAAACATTATACACCACCGTTTTGGGAAAATACCTATGTATATGAATGTAATAAATATAAAAATAAAAACATAAATATGGGTATATATAGAGAATGATGTAATTTATTTATTATTATAATAGATGTTTATACAAGTAATAAATATATAAAACATTGTTATGAACGTGATCTTTTGCCATCAAAATAGTTATGTATTTATTATCAACAATAAAGACTTATTACTTTTACAAGATTTTATGATATATTTACTTATTCATCCATATTTATGTATGTACATATATATAGAATACATTATATTGTAATTTTTTTTTATCTCATAAAAATATCTCCATACAACCTTTTTTTTTTTACTCCAACGAAGTTTATCTAAATAAATAATAATACAATAAATATGTGTAGTTTTTTGTACTGATGTAGTACATGTATAGGTGTATTTTTGTTATATATAAATATTAGCATTAACCTAAGCTCATATTTTTTTTTTTTTTTATTAATGTTTCAATATTTAGTTCGAAATTTATGACAAAAAAAAATATAATCACTTTGTCGAATAGCTTATAAAAAAATGTTAAAAGCTATTTACTTGTGTATAATAGTTAGAGAATCATAAAAGATATTTTGAAGTATGAAAAAGTTATGTGTTATTTCTTTTTTTGTATTTTTTGTTTTTACAAACTTGTTATAACAGTAATGAAAATAGTCATTAAAAAAAAATGTAGGTTGGGAAATTTTTCGAGAGAATTATTTCGGATTTTGAAACTTTTAACTTTTGTCGTTAATATATTAACAAATTTTTTTATTAACAAATAAAAATTTCATAGATTTTTACGTAAGCATTTTTGGACAGTTACTAAAGATACTAAGAATAGTGATACTAAGAATAGTGATTTTGCAGAACACAATTATCAGAAATTATTATTGTTGTTGGCCACAATAATATTGTTTGATTATTGATATTTTTATTTGCATTTTTATTTACGATTTGAATTTCTTGCCACAGAAAATAAAAATTAGTTTTATTTTGTGGAAAAATGCTATTTTCATAAATTCTAAACTAAAATAAAATCTGGCTCAATAGTTTGAGAATTATTACAAACTAAATTGAAGCACTTGTTGAGGTATATATTACCACACATTCAGGGTTGTCACTACACGAATTTTCCATAAAATTCCCCAATCTTAAAAACGAATTGACATTAGCAAAACTAACGTCAGTAACCACTTCGTTGATTTTTTTTAAACTTTTGAGTTTTTGAAGCGTGCTTCTTTTATCTGCTAAAATGGATCCGATCGCATTAGCGTCGTGATCACTAATCATGCTAAAAAGGGGTAATACTTTATTGTTCTTTAATCTCAACCCCTGCATAATTCACAATTTGAACTATTAAATAAAACATCGCAAAAAATCAGCAGAAACTTCATTTGAAATGCAATTTAATGTACAAAATCGTATAGTTTTGTTTTTTGTCTTGCGACAAAGGAAATTGTAAAAAATCTCATTGAAAAAAGAATGCACAATTTCTCATTTTCGTAAATGTCACCCTATTTTAGAATCAATTTCAACGAAGATTTATTAACATTTTTTTTTTCAAATCGTTTCAAAATTATTATTTAAATTATTACAGTTATTATTTCATTTAATTCCCTTTCTGATCAAAAATTTAAAAATTTGAATGTGTGCTATTCAAATTTCGATTATTGTATTTGTATAGTTGAAACCTTGAAACCAAATAAAGAATTTTTAATAAAGTTTTATGTCTAACATGTTTTAATTTTTTGAATTTTCCGTACACAAAATTTTTGAATTTTGAATGCAATATTTTACAGTTTATAAACGCATCTGAAATCATTTTTCGAAAACTTTTTTTCCCATTCATAAAGAAAAAAAATGTATTAATCAAGTGTTTATAACTGCAGAGATGAAATAAATAAAAAAAAAGAAAACGAAGAAAAAATTATATTAACTTGACTGCACTCATTTTATTAACTTTTTTTTTTTGTAATTACGGCGGGTATCTTAAATGTCAAAACTTTCGGATCAAAAATATTAAAATCTCGATTTTTGCTTTTGTGTAGTTGAAAAAAATTTAATTAAATTATATCTAACATGTTTAATTTTTAAATCTTCCCCATACGAAATTCCTGGATTTTATGATTTTATATATATGAAACGTTTTCGCGCAAAATTTTTGTCCCATTCATAAAGCGAAAAAAAAAAAATGATTAATCAAGTGCTATAACTGCAGAGATGATTACAAAATAAAATAAAAAAAAAAAAAACGAAGAAAAACTTATAATAACTTTGATTGCATTCATTTTATTACCTTTTTTTGTCTTTTTTTTTTTTTTGCTAATTCATTATTTATCTTCAGCGAATATGCCAAGAAGATTATAATATTATATGAAAAAGAAAATTAATAAAGAATATAAGGAAGGAAAAAGGATTTCATCAAGAAAATTTATATTATTATTCATCTTTTTAATATTTTCTTCTTTCGTTTTTTTTTATAGGTATTATTTTTATTTTGTTTTTTTTTTTTATTATTCTATTCTCTAGAATGCACTTCAGTTAAAAAAATTTATTCAATTTTAATGCGCTCTTGTTTTTAGCAACAAAAAAATAAAAAAATAAAATAAGAATTTATTGAATCTGATGTGCAAATAATAAGTAATTATTAAGAGTAATTTATTTTCAATTGTATATATACTTTTGCCATTTTAATGAAAATTTTCGAATGTCGTATATTTCTATACATATTATTATTATTATTTAAATTTAAATATATAATTATATTTATAAATATAATTCTAAAACCCTTTTGCGGTCAAAGATGACTATTTAGTTATATGTAAACGCCATTCGTATACCTAGTTTACATGGAGAGTTGAAACCGGGTTCAACTATATGTAAACGGTGGTTGAGTTGAAATAGTGTTAACCTGAATTAACCCAAGAAATTCGCTCGGTTAAGTTTACTCTTTCCATGCGTAAACGGTTAACCAACAGCTGTTTGTTTTGTTTCTTTTTTTATCTCAGTTCAACCACAAGTATTTTAGACTATACATCACGTAAACAATTTACCTCTTTTCAAGGACATTTCAAGGACATTTCAAGGATATTTCTATCTGGACTATCATGTAAACTAGGTAATATTGCAAAAGAAAAGCTGGCAACAAAATATTGTATAATGTGGCTCATTATACCATTAGTTTCATATTTAATATTTAAATTTCATTTATTTTCTTATTTTCAAAACATTAATAATTACTCAACAAAATCGAAGTTACAGAAAGTGTCCAATGAGTAACTCAAGAAAAAAACAAATGGTGTTCAAAATGGGTTTTAAAAATATTTATTACATGTTTCAAATATATGTTTTGAAAAATTATTATTGATGAGGGATTTTTCAACCAAATAAATTTATTAACTTTTGTTCTTTGGAAAATTTTAATGTCAAACTACTCAAGACTTTCAGGTATATATTTTAATATTAGTACCTTTCATATGAATCTCTCAAACTATATTTACAATATCCCACCAATTTTATTCTGGAAAATTCGCCCATCTTCTCGTAAAAATGCATGGCTTTTTTTTTCAAACAGATATAATTTGTATTAGAAGAGAATTCTTAAAACCGCGACCTGCAATATTGACACTGAATAGGTACTTTGTACACTACCATCCACTGAATATTAAAATATGCAATTAAAAATTAAGGTTTATTTAAAACTTTTTTTTTTTTTAATTTATTCCAATTTAAAAAAAAATGATAATTTTTTTTTTGTTAATTGATTATACATAGTTTTTAGTCTGATTTGTTAAATTTAAAAATATTTTAAATCAAATTACTTAATATACTATATTATTATTATTATTATTTTTTTATTAGATTTCAACAAAGCATGATTTTTGATTACTCTCTAAGGATTTATAAAATTTAAATGCAGTATAACATTTTATTTCCAGATTGTGATGATTAGGAGGCTGAAAAAAGGGTTATAAAATATTTGTTTGAATAGCGCAATATTAACAATTTTCAAAAATAAAATATATTTTATTCCATTTATTTATTTTTTATTACACCATTTTTTGTACAGGAATGAAATAATAAATAAATTTTAGTATAAAAACACAATTAAAACTCTAGATAAATTGGTATACTGTGACATGAATGTGTGTATTACACAGTCAATGTACTTTTATGAGGAAAATAGGAGACTTAATAAAACTATACAAATATATGAAAACTCAAATTGTTTTTTATTCAGAATAGAATTTGATTATTTATAATTATTTATTAACAAAAAGAAAATAATAAATTTTTAAAATTCAATGAAAATAATTCATAATTATTTAGAAAATTAGAGAAATTGAAAATTCCGCATCATCAGCCCTGAAGAGTGATATTTAAGTTTTATTTCTGTATTTGATTTTTTTTTAATCTGTCTTCACAGTCTCAGCAAATACGTTCAAGTCTCAACAGTTCTCAACAGCAAATACGTTCAAGTCTTCACAGTCTCAGCAAATACGTTCAAGTTTTTCAAAGCCAAAAAAGTCAAAAAAGTCAAAATTTAGAAAATCCGGCTTACTCACCATGGAGCCAGTTATAAACTCTCTAACAGTCTTAACATATCAAAAAATGACTTCAGTCGAGATTGTATTAACTCTACAATCAAAGTAAAACCACGACCAATTTTTCACAGTGAGGACTCTGAACATTTCTTCGAAAAGATTTCTAATATTCTTCTGCATAATCTGTTTTACCCAAATTAATAACATCGAATATGAGAGCATGAAAATATTTTATTTCTATACACAATTTAATAATGAAAAACTAGAAAATTATTCCTTGCAGAAATTTTATTACAAAAAAAATTATATTAAATTATAATATCAAAATTATTAAAGAATAATTTTCTTTTTTTGTAATGGTTTCTAAAGATTTTCAATTTTACATCATAAAACTATATAATATTTTAGAGTTTTTAAGTATTTGAAACTTAATATATTTTGCTCCAAAGGTATTTTTTAATAAAAAAAAAAAATACCATAATAAAAAAAAAAATTCTGAACTTTAACTTATAAAACAAACGCACATAGTTAATAATATTGAAAACATTTTTATTTAATATAGAATTTTATTTTTTTCGTTTTTTCGATAGAATGAATTTTAACAATAAATGCGATACTCAAAAACTATAAAAGTCCACGAATGCAAAAACTAATAAATATAATATTAAAAAAATATAGATGTACTCGTATATATATAAATATTAAAAATAATAATAATAAAAAAAAAAAATCGAGGAAAAATATGAAAACTGCATAAAAAGAAAAATTAAACTATCTATTTTTATGAAAAATATTGCATCCTGTTTAAACAATAAGCCAGGAAAAGGATATCCTGCAATATATTTTTATTTCTTCGTTGTATAAAAAAAACAAAAAAAAAAATTATGAAAAACAAGGGAAAATTGTAATTTTCGACATTTGTTGATGTTGTCTTAATACATATATACATAACATAATGAAATATTGAATATTTTATAATATTTTTTTTTAAAATATGTTTAGAATTATTATTAATTTTCTAAAATATATTATATATATAGTATGAACATAGAATGTTATAAAATTTATTGTTGATATAAATAATTTAAAAATGGTTACACATAAATATTATAAATGTGCAAAATATATATAATATGTACATAGATTATTTTGGAAATTTGGATTGTTTTTAAATTATAAATAAATATTTTTAAATTCTTTTTATATTTCCCCAAACACACAAATTAAAGATTTTATAACTTGAGTCTGGTTTTTTCATTATCTATATAAATAAAAGGATTCTTTAAAGTAGTTTTGTTTATTCGCATTAAGATTCTAAGTATTTCGCTATCTAAGCAAGAATAATTATATGTTTCCGTTTTCAGTTAAAAATTTCACTCAATACCCTTGTCCTTTTATTGACAATATTAGACTAAATATAGTATAATATTTAAAGTTAATTTAAAATTGAGTTATATAATATAGATTTCGATTCTGCCGGCAGAAGTTTACAAGCTTTTCTTCAATTTATTGAAGGAATTAATTCAGAAAAGTCTTAAAAGTGGGCCACTAAGTAAATTTTTCTATATAATTAAATTTAAGTTCATCACAAATCAATTTCAAAACATATAGCTCATGTAAATTGTTTGCTTTTTGGATTATGCCTTAAGTTTTTGTATATAATATTAAATATTTTTTAATTATGCCTTAAGTTTTTCTATAATATTAAATATTATTTTCTTTGATTATTATATAAGTACAATTTAGATTCAAATATTTTATATTACATTGTTTCACTGATTTTGATTTTAACCTGACATAACCTGATTTTTTATTTATTCTTTTTCATAATTATATATTTATTCATCTCATATACTTATTACAAGCGTCATATTTACAATTTAATATTCCTTTATTTTTCCAAGGAACAATCTATATATCATACTTTTACAACATACATACATAATATATTCCCAAAAGCAAAATAGAAAACGGAGAAAACTAAGAAAATAAATAAAGAAATATTATATTATATGGAACATAAAAATCAATCGACTATTAAAAATTTACTTTTTTGTCAAAAATTATGTCCACTTAATTTTACATAAAATTTTATCACCATGTACAACATGCAATATGAACATAAAGTTTTTTTTTTTTATTAGGTATATATAAAGAATGAAGTACTTAGAATAGAAGAAAAAAAAAATTGTTTTTTTTTCCTAGTTTCAATGAAAAAAAAAAATTTCTTCTTTAATCTAGGACAAAATTAATAGTATTGATAAAAGAAAATTGTACATAAGTTTTATTATAGGGGTTGGGGTATATATTGTATTTATACGTAATGTGCATGCATTGATATACAAAATTTTGGCACATTTTTAAGGAAAAATTGCATTATTTGTTGGAGAAAAATAATATATTAAATTTATATATATTATCGACTTTATAATGTTGTTATTAAAGTATACTTCTTATAATATAAGTTTAGGGATTTGAAAGTGATCCAATGAGTATATAAAAAAAAGAATAACTTTTTTTTTTTTTTTTGCTTTAATCTTCATGGGTAAACAGTTTACTTTATTTAGACAAAATTTGAAGTTAAAAATATATATGTATAGAAATAAAAAAAAGTTCATCATAGAAATTATATTGTTGAGTCTTAATTGAATTTTTATTATAATATCATTTGAAAATATTTTCTATAAAAAATTTTATACGTAAGCCAGTCCAGGCATTTAGAAAAGCTAAATAAAAAAAGTGTTTTTTTCCACTTTTTATAATTTCCATCCAACTGCTATGTTGAATTATTATAATGATGAAAATTTTATAATTCTAACAGTATAATGAATGCAACGCTATAATATTTATGCTATATTTAATTTATTTTTATTTAAGTATCATGAAATTTGTGGTAAAAAAAAAATAAAGTACAGAACACTACCATTGGGAAAAACAAAAAACTTTCTAGACTGTTAAAAATGTCTTCTGTGAAATTATATATACGTTAATTCAAGGTACATGAAGTTAAGTTGATGTAATATAAATATAATGTATATAATACAAACAACACTTGAAACAACAAAATCATCATGTATATGTATATGCAAATAAAAAATGTAATTAATTTATAATATAAAAATAATTAATTAACATATTTGTTTTGAAATAAAACTTAATGAATATTATAATCTCTAATTTTGGAAGATTTATCAGATAAGGTCATAAATTCATTCGAACTAATTATTTATATTTTATAGACTGTTAAAAAATTTGATATTTATGTTTTTTTCTTTTCTGAATTAGTAATTTCTGAATTATTCATTTAAATTCAGCAGGATATCTAATAATAGGGCCGGGGTCCACATTTTAATCCTTATTCAAATACAAAACTGATTGAATAGAACATAAATATTATAAGATCATTATAATTATGAATTTAAGTCGCATTAATTTTATTATTTTATTTATATAATTAGTCATAATTTCGAAGAATAATTACAGATGTGGTAGATTTATTTGTAACAAAAAAAAAAAAAATTTATAATCATACACTGAAAAAAAAAAATTTGTCATAGCAAGAAAAAATAGTTAATAGTTTCACTTTTTAATATATCTGTTCATTGCTGATATGATTGTAGCAACATTTGCCATAGAAATTATTGTAAAAAAAATTTTTTTTTATTCGTTTTTCGATAGAAAAAACAATAAAAAAATTGTAATTTTCGAGTAGCAAATTTTGCTATAATTCATTTGCTATATATTTTCGGACAAGTTATTATGATTTCCAGCACTTACTATGACAGACAATTGCAGTTTTAGTTATAACTTTTTTTAGCTGGTTCTTATAGCTAATTTTCCAACGAGTTTTTTTTTCTCAGTGTGAATACATGAAAAACTATAACTAATATTCGAAAGTTATTATGTTCAAAAAATATAAAAAGATAATAAAATATGAATATTATGATTAAAAAAAAAATTTTTTTTTTTCATTTATTCATTTTTTTTTATATAAAAATTGAAAAATTTATACAGGTAAAAAGGTATTATACAGTACATACATACATATAACATACAAAATATTGCATAAATTTCCACATTCATTTTTGTGTTTAATTTCAGATTAAAATATTATATGTGTTGAAATGTAAATTTTTGATGATATTTGCATTATTTTGCATATATGTATACAAGATAAACCGGAAATGGGTAGCAGTATAGTAGTGTAGTAGTAATTCTTTTGAAATATAAAACCCACAGAGCTTATGTATTCAAATTTAGAATTCTTGTTTACTTGTAGATTAATTTTGAATTGGTTATATAAAAGAAAAAAAAATATATATTTTTTTTATTTAACATAATACCTACCCTACATACATTATATGCTCATAAAAAGTCAAAGAATTGTACAATTCTATAGAATTAATTACAAAAGCTGAATAGACAACAATAGGGTTAAATGTTTGGTTTGGAATGGCTATTTTTCATAAATTTTTTTTTTTTATTTTTAAAACTAAACAATATTTTTGTATGAAAATATATTTTAGAATAGTAATAACTAAAAAAATTATTTTATTTTAGTTCTCTCATAAAATGGCTTTAAATTTCACCTTATTTGTAGATAAAATATATTAAATGTCTGTTTTCAAAATTGAGGTTATATCGAATGATAAGGAAATGTCTTAAACATAAAAAAAAAAATATGTGAGTCTCGGGACACACGGAAGAAGTGAAACTTCATGGTATTTTCTGTGGAGGCTAAATAAATATTTAAAATGGCCAAGTGCACATAAGACATGACGCCAATCGATTTTTTCGACGGCGACTAGTTGATTTTTGTCCTTCGACTGCTGCGGCCAGTCGACTTAAAATATCTTGTTTTGGGGGACTACTTAGAGATAAAAACATTTAAAAATTCTAAATTACTTTTTAAGCTCAAAAAATTTAGTGGCATAATGGCTTTTAAATTATTTCAAAATGGCTAGAATTATGGCTGCATGGCAACACTGATTGCCAGATGATTTCGGTTACAACTATATTATTAGCAACAATAATGTATGAAAAAACAGCAGCGTTGCTTAAATCATGTTGCCCGAAAAGTTTAACCTAAAATAACTTTTTAAATATGCCTGAAAGTACTTCTTCTGAAAAGGAATTGGAATAAAAATATTCTACATGCATTGCATTAATGGAATTTAATGGCAAAAATAATTTATACTAACAACTCAATTACAAATTACTTCAAAAAAAAAAATCCGTTTTAGTTAAAAGACCG
>OZ023273.1:66916444-66939039 GCA_964007475.1 Hybos culiciformis
AATATTTTAAGGGTTATGTTTTGATGATAAATAATAATTTAATTTGTTTTTAATTTTTTTTTTACTGTGAGCACTTTTGGATAGTTTCGTGAAGAAGTGTGATACAATTTTATTTGACTGACGAAGTATAGTCAAAACAAGTATATATGTAACAAAGTCCAGTGTTTTAAAATTTAACCATGACCTAATTAAATTTATATAACTTAATGACAAGGCCTGAGCTAACAAATTTTTCATATATCTAATTTAATTAATTATTATATATAAAATTTTCTATTCATTTTAAAGATAAATTTTGTAATGTTTTTATATAAATATATTTTGCCCAAAAAATTTTCGGCGCCACAAATTTCAAATATATATTTAATATATATAAAAATATTATATATAGATAGGTACATGAACATAAAAATTATTGTACTTTAGTTACATTTTTTTTTATTTTATTTTTTTCTTCAATCCAAATTCTTGATCCAACAAAACGTTTAACTTTTATCTTCCTAAACTTGTTATTATGCATATTAGAATAACAAAAACAATGATTCTGGTTATGGAATTGGTGAAAAATTTAAATATTTAATTATTCTCTCCTTGAATATTGTCATCCTATAGAAATATATTTATATTATACATAGTTATTGTTATGTGTGCTGTAAAATATCTTTTTTTTTGTATCAACTTAAATTTGACGTCATTCTGTGTATACTGACTGTGCCATTTGCGATAAAACTTTGGTTATTCGTTTTTAGTTTATGAAGTTGAGAGATTGTAATTATTTGTAACTTATAAATTGGACATTTTATAGAGACGCTAATACTTTCTAATTGAATTCAAAATTAAAATACAAATAGGCGCTGTAGTAAATTGAATAATTTTAATATATCAGAAACGAAATTAGTTATACATACATTTTAATCTTTTTTTTTCGACGAGAAAATTTCAGTAAAGTTTGATTTTATCTTGATAGTGAATGAGAAAAAAATTTAACAGATGTTAAACTCGATCGATAGTATACCAAAGGATTTCAATTTTATATTTTATATAACTATTACAGAGTATACAAATTGGTAAATGACTTAAAGTCGAAATTCGATTATAGTGTGTTAGCGTTAGAAACTTATTTGTTGCTACAAAAATTCTATTCACACTGTATAAAGAGAGTTAAGAGTAAATTTTAAATAAAGGTTTTCTGACTTTAAATTCTAGTATTTATTTTAATGAAAAAAAGGAAACAATTACTGGATTAAAAATTAAAAATTAAAAGACTTAAAAACTTTGTACCATCATATGAATAAAAAAAAAAATTATGTTGAGGTACTTTCTAAAAAAAAAAAAGACAATAATTATTTAGTTTATGTCAATCAAATTGCAAAAAAATAAAAATAAAAATAGAGAATAAAAACTATAATTTGAACAAATTTTCTATTCGAATTCTATATAAAATTTTATTCTTCTATATTTTCAAAAACTATTATAATTGTATTTTATGCCTTGGACAAGTTCAAGAGCACAAAAACATGTTTTCAAAATCGAACGAACACACCGGCACCTAAATGTGGTTTCACAAAACATTTATAATCATCATTTTTTTTTTCTCAAGTTTCAAAAATTTGAACAAAAACTTGTTAATTGTTACAGTTTGTCCAAGGCATTAACAAAGGCTTTTAGTTTAAGTATATATATTTCATACTTGGAATTCGATTTTTTATAAATTAATCAATCAAAAGTTATAAGCCCTATTTTATACTCGTAATATTGGTTGATGGTAAACAGAGGTTAATTTTGTAAGATTAATTTTGAAGATTTCTATTCATTTACTAGGCTACTACGGCTGCGATACTTATTCACTAGTACTTAGTATATAACGAAACAAAATATCGTGATTTTAATTAAAAACATAAATACAATATAGAATATTAATATTATTTAGGAACAAAATAATGAAATTTTATCCTTGAGATAGATTGATAGGATTATTAAACTCGTGCCCAAAGGATTAAAAATTACAAAAAAAAAAAAAATTTTTTTTGCAAAAAATTTAATAACTAAAAAAAAGTTTTTTTTTCTAGTCTAAAAACTCTTAGAAATAATATTTCTAAAATAAAATGTCATATTTTGGACAAAAAACAAAAAAAAAAAAAAGAACTACCACACCAAAATTACCATCTGATGTCCTTTTTTTTTGTACCAAAAAATAAATAAAAAAAGAACCAAAAATCTCGTTGTAATTTAAAAATAATAAAAAGAAAAACTCAAAATAACAACAATGAAAAAAAAAAAAAAAACAGAAAAAACGAAAAATATTTTTTAATAAATTTTTTATCAGTTCCAAGCGCACCATTTATATACAAAATCTATACGTGTATAAATATATAGCTACCCCAGGATTGAATTTATTGAGAAACGTAATGACAGAGGGTTTTCTTTTCAAGGCTTTTTATGTATAAAGGACTCTTATTTTATTTTATTTATATTTATTTTATTTTTTTATTTTTTCGTAACATTCTTTTTTTTTTTTTGCTGCTTTGCTTTTTTATTTAATTAAAGGCCATGTGATCCAAATTAATGAATATTTATAATGTCTCTCTGCAGAAGTTTTTTTTTTTTTTTTTGTGATTTTTCTTTTTATAAATAAAGGAGCGAGAGAAAATAACAACAATTCAATGTACACACCAGAAAGACCATCATCACAAATCCGAAGAGTGTTAGTGGATGAAAATGAAAGAAAAAAAAAAAAAAAAAACAAGCTAATTTGCATAAAAGAAAAACGTTAAAAAAAAAAACAAAAACTGAATTGAAAAAATATGCTAAACAGTTTGAGAAAAATTAAAAAATAAAATAAAAAAAAAAGAAGAAAATTCTTCTTTTTTTTTTTTTTAATTTGGAAAAATTATTTTTTTTTTCTTTTTCTATACGTCGTTTTTTTTATTTTTTTTTTTATATGCGCCTTTTTATGTTTCCAGTTAATTGTTGGTTTGTCTTTACCATAAAAGAAAAAAAAAACATAAAAAAGCATTTTCCTACATAAATTCTATGTTTTCAATTCAAATTTTATTTCTTGTTTTTATTTTTTTCGTATTTTTCGTATTTTTCTACAATGAAATAATAAAAAAAAGAAAAATAATTTTCATTTTTTATTTGTTTTCTTTCAAACAACATAAAAAAAAAAAAGTTTTAAATAACATAAATAAAAAAAAAAAAAAAACAAAAATTATTATGTTTTGTTTGTTCAATAAATTTAGTTTCACAATTTAATTTTATGCGAGCCTTCATGCTTTAACATAGAAAAAATTTTTAGTAATGAATTTCTGTTTTTTTTTTTCTTCTTAAAATTTACATCAAAATTCTATCGGATGGCTGGCTATAAAAAGTTATGAATGAACTTTTTCAAATTAAGAACTTATAGAAATTTTATTTTGAATCAATTTTATCAAAGATAAAAAGAATGGTAATTTTTTTTTTTTTAAGAAAATTATATAAAATAATTTATGTCAATTTGGGTGTGTAAAGACACAATCTTATCACTGAGTTTCTAACAACATCAAATTGTAATTATTGTGTTTTTTGAACAGTCATAAAATAAAAATGATGAAAAACAACGACTTCACTTCTTCACATACAATTTTGACAATACACAGATAACAGAGGGTATTTTATATACTATTCTATATGGTTTGATTCCATAATTACATAATTAATTTATTGAATTCGAGATTCCACATTAACTTCAACAAAAATTACTTGATATAAAGAAAATATAAAGAAAATATAAATTTGGTATACACATTTTTTGACTGTGACATTAGAAATTATTTTCTGTATTTAAGCACACGTTTTCTTATTTTAACCTGCAATTTTCTTAATAGAATTAAGCAAATGTTTACTTATATTATTAAAAAAAATGTTGGATCAATTTCAGAAAAATATGCTTAACTTATGCATTTTATGCTTAACTTATGAATTTTATGCTTAAATTACTTCATATTTTAGTAAATACACAGTTATTAAAACATATTTTAACTATTTTAATATTTTCTAAGATTAAGAAAAGCGAATATACATTTGTAGTAAAAAAATTCTTTCCGTGTATAAAATTACCACTGACTCACTATAAGTTTTTTAAAAATCTCTTCTTAGGCGAATTTTACTCACGACCAAAAAAGTTTGCCGTTTAGACTGTAGGTAAATATAAAATAAAGGAATGTGCTTACAGAAATTTATCTAATTTTCATATATATAATACTCCGAAAATTCGAAACGAGCTAAAATATTCCTACACTGAGGCTTTACGCTTCAGACGACCGTCTCCTGCCGTTATTCTATTCTTAATGGAATTTGTGTCATATCAATCTAAGTGTTTGGTGTTACTTTAAAACACAATTAAATCGATTTAATAATTAATTTGTTTTTCACCTATAACATAACTGACTTAATAAATTATATAATTAAATAATAAAAACATTTACCACCTTGCAGGGCAGATAAGCATGTGATCCTATTTGGGTTGTTATATTAGTCACCGAATGCCCTTCTAAATATGGTTCTGTATAATATGTTCCTGTTAATTGTGGAGTATCTAATGATGAAATTTCTTTATCTAAAACTATATCCGATGAAATTGTACCTAAAAAGAAAATGAAAAATAAAAAAACGCTTTAATTAAAAATATTTATATACATATTAAAATATTGAATACATTATGTATATAAAAAAATAGTGTAATAAAATTTATTTTTATATACCAATGATATAACCAACCATTAAAAAAAATAATGATAGCAAGGAAGTTTTTTATACATAATTTAAAAAAATGTTTTAATGAGTTTCAGTTTTTTCCAAACCATAATAATATAATTATAATAAATTATAATCGATCATAATAGTGTACCTACATAATAATTGTAACATCACAGAACTTCTGACTTTGCTTTAAATTTTTATTTTTTATAACATTCTATCTAAACTGTCCTAATTGGAAAATCAATTAATTAATTGATTGTTTTATTTGAGAATTGTTTGATATAGTCAATAGTTCTGTATGACGATTTCGAACAATTTGATTTAAAAAAAATTTATTTTCCTTTTGTTTTATGTAGTTTTATTGGAAATTATTAATTTGGAATAATAATTTCAAATAATAATGATTTTTTTGACAAATATATATTTTTCCAAAGTATTATTAATTAGTAGTAAGCATATGGTTTAAACACAATTCGGGCTTCAGGATACAGCGACAGCTATACCAGCGACAGATATATCGCTAGAGTAAACACAATAACAGCGACGGCGATATATTTTTTTGTTGCTAAAGTTATGAAAAAAAAAATATAAAAAATTTATTAATTTTTCTTCGAAACTCATTTTATTCCAGACTTATTAAATTGATTGAATATTGATTTTTTAATTTTTATTTGAAAATTGAAATTTGACAAATAATTATCAGCTGTTGTCGTCGGGTTACAAAATTAGAAAAATTTCTATTTTATGAAAGGGCGATAAAGTCGCTTGTAGCCAGTAACTATAATTGTGATCATTCTCAGGGTGGCTATTTTTTTGACAGTATTTTGTTACTTGTATCCCCAATTGTGTTTATACTGAGTAGAAGGATTGTACAAATATTTGTAACTTTTACTTTTATTTTTTTCATCAGTTTGTTATCAATGCCGTATAAGATCACAAATAAATTATTTTCCTCTCTAGATTACTGAATTATTTTAAAACAATTTTTTTATTTAATCGAATGCTTGTAATTTTATTTGACTTTTTAAAAATAAAAATAAAAAAATTTTGCTAAAAAAAATTCAACTGCTTACCATAATTTTATCAAACCTTCCTCTAAGTAAAGGGAAATAAAATTTTACAAAAAAATTGTTTGTAATAAATATAAAATTATATTTTTTTTGAATGTGAATGAACTCTATAGACTAAATATTTTCCAAATTATAAAAAGAAAACCATTATTTTCCAAAAAACACCAAAAAATAATTAATTTTAAAAAGTTAATGAATTTGAAGAATTTAATGCGATACGATATAGAGAGAATCCTTTTCAAATGTTATATAAAATATTTTTTATTTTTTAAATTAGAACATCAAGCTTTTAATTGCTTTTTCTTTTATTTTTTCATATACATATATTTCGAATGAAATCCACCTTTCAACACTTTTGTATATAATTTTCAATTTCAGTTTTTTTCTTTTATACAATATTATATACTCTTAAGTTAAAGTTTTCAAATGCACTGCACTCCTATCTTTCGCAACAACATTTTCACTAGAAACAAACCAATGAAAATAATTGCAAATAATTTATTTGAGATGAAATAATTTTAGAGTGGTTTTATCTTTTATAAATTTATAATTAGGGGGTTTTTTATTTATATAAACATAAATATTTTTAAAAGGTATTTAATTCTAAATGATCTTAAAAAAGTTATAACATAAATAATTTTTTCAAGTTAAACTGTGTAAATTAATTATATAAACATTATATCTTCATTGTTATAATGATTTTTATGATTTTAAAAAACAAAATTTAATTTTTGAAAACTTTTTTTATGAGAGTAAAATCTTCACCAACAATAAATTGTTATTTAAAATATATATATAAAGGGGAATCGTTGTTGTCATAAACTAAAGAGGTGCTTAGTTAAATTTTTTTCGAAACCAAACAGAGATGAATTAATTAAACAGCAAACAAAAAATATGTTATTTATATTTTGGTTTTGCTTTTTTTTATTAAATCTATGCTCTAATTATCTCTAGTTCTAGTTATTAAATAATTTATTCAATGAGTATATGTATATGACGACACAATGACCACCTTGGTGATTTTAATTAGGCATATAATTTCAGAGAATATATTATATATATATATATATATATATATATATATATATATATATATATATAGAATAATATTTAATTCCATTTTGTGTATTCATAAAACTTTTAAGAGCTGTTGTAACCTCAGCAGTTTTCATTATATATATAACAAAGTACAAATATACATTTTATTTGGTAAAAGTTGGATATACATAAATTTTACCTTAACTAAATATGTGTACCTAAATCAGTTTATATACACAAAGAATACAAAGTTAACCAACTAAAATTTTGCATATACCAACGACTTAAACCTTATGATGACATTTTAAAACTTTGTTTTTTCTTTTGAATAGAATTAGAAATTCTATTATAAAAATATCTTGAATTATTAAAAAAATTTTTTTTTTGAGAGATAAAAGGTATTACATATACAATACATAAGGTTGAAAAATTTTAAGTGTCTGATGTTCATCAAAAATTTAAATTAAAACTAAAAAATCTTAAGTGCAACTACTTTCTTTCATTTTATCATATAGAATTTAATATTCTCTAAAAGGTTAATAGCATCTTCAAAAAAAATTAAGAATTCTTATTGACAAATTTTGAGTTGTCTATAAAATGGGGAAAAATTGCCTATGGCCGCTGAAAATAACAAAATTAATTCTATTGGCTATATATATTAAATTAATCGATTAAAAAACATCATATTTTTTTTTTTCTTCTTTTCAAATTTTATAAATATTTTCTTCAAATTGCTCAAGGTGATTTTTTTATAAAAATTTTTTTTTTTTCAATAACGTGTTGCATATTTTTAGGCTGATATTTATTTATGACAGAATGAATTTATATTAAATATTTTTATTCTTTTGTTCAACATAATGTTCCATTTTTTCTTTTTTTTATTAAAAGTTTGAAATCATGATAAAAAATTTGATTATTTGATTTCTTAAAGGACAAAAAATCGAAAAGGATTTCAAATTTATTTATAAAATGATTAAATTTTCGGTAGATAACGAACATTTAGATTGTGTCTTTAGATAGGTTTCTAAAATTTTTATACACTCTAGAATTAGTGTTAGAACAATATATCATAAATGAAGTGTGGGACCCTTTTGTTAAATTTTAAGATATCTTGGTCACAACAACAATCAAACACAATCAAGATATCTTGAAAGTAAACTATCTTAAATCGAAATGTTGAAAACGAGCTCTATACTTCATCAATAAAGTACTCTTCAATATTCTTCACATGAGTTTGAAACGAATTTTAATAGATTGTAGAACTGCATCATCAACGTATTATATCTAGATCTTTTGAACATATTTTTCGCAATATTAAGAGCCCTCAATGTGAAAAATTGCAAAAAATTGGTCTTAGTTTGGATTTGATTGTAGGGTTACTACAATCTAGACTGAAGTGATTTTTTGATATGTTAGAGAGTATATAACTGGCTCCAGGGTAGGTGAGGCGGATTTTTTAAATTTTGAGTTTTTTGGCCCAAATGAGCCTTTAAAAAACTTGAACATATTTGCTTGGATTCTGAAGTAAAGGAAAAAGATAATAAAAAATCTCAAACGCAGAAATAAAGCTAAAATACCACTCTCCAGGGCTGGTGACGTGAAATTTTGAATTTCTTTAATTTCCAAAACAATTTTTAATTAACTTCATTTATTTCTAAGAATTTTTTTATTTTTTTAATAAATAACAGTTTCTGCACAGAAATAAAATTCAAATATAGTTTTGTGATTTTCTGGTAGAGTTGTTTTTCGTACAATTTTTGTCGCATTTTTCACGGCCGTTTATTTTCTGTAAAATAAAACAAAAAAAAACTGCAAAAATAGAAAACAGAAATAGAAAACAGAATTTCACATGGAGGGCTCTTAAGTCTTTTGAACAAAACAAAAAATTATCCGAAAAATTAAAAATCTTCTTCCCCCTCATCTTAAGTGTATCAAGATTTTATTGACACACTCTTTAAGAAAATATTTTATGTAATATATTTTATTTAATACTTTATATATCTTGTTGATATTTGAAATGTATACCGCAATTAAAAAAAAAAATAACGTTAATTTTTTTTTTTTTATATTTTATTTTATTTTTGTAAATAAAAATAAAACTTGGAAAATAAAAATTAAATAATATTATATGGAATGATTTTTATATATATAAAATAAAAATATGTACAATAAGGAAAAAAGATATGAAAAAAAAAATGAGAAGAAAATGAAGAAAAATGAAAATTTTCTTTATGTATTAAAAGTTATATTCCTTTAACCTCTTTATTTATTATTTCAATAAAATTTAATTTATGAAGAAGGAAATTAAAATGGAATTAATTTTCTTTGTGAAAAAAAAAAAAAAAAACGAAATCCGTTTATGTAATTTAACTTTTCAACTTGTAATTAATTTTTTAAAAAAATAAAATATTATTTATACATGTAATTTATAAATATGTATTTATGTATTTTTCGTCATATATTTTTTTTTATATAATTGCGGTTTGAAATGGAAATAGAATAGAGAACACTTAGGATTAATATTTTAATAATTTTATTGCATATTTTTAGGTTCTACAAACTATAGTCGCAACTTAATATTTAATATATCTCCCTACTAGCTTTTGTTCACCAGTTTCATCAGTTACGAACTTACGTAATGAAAAATTACTTCTAAAGTTATCTCAGGCTAGAAGGGCTATAATTAAGAGCTGAAAATTTGCATGAACTAAAATTTTTTAAAACTATTAGAATAGTGTTACATTGGTAATTAACAAACGGGTAAGCTAAGATTTTATTTTTACAAGCGTTAAATTATTTATGTTTTATATACTATAAGAAATTTATAAATTAAATATCCAGTTTTCAAAATTTCGATTTAAGATACTTTTATTTTAACACACCTTAGTCATAACAAATGGCCAAACATATTTTTCATGTATTGACAATATATGTACATACTATACTCAAGTATAAAAATTTTCATCGAAGTCCAGGACAGTTTAAAAAAAAACTGAAGTATCTAAATTTAATAAATAATTTATTTAAAACCTTGGATGGTTGATAGCCTCTAACTCCCAAACATACGTGAAAGTGATTGAAATTTTGGCATTCAAAGAAGTGCCATATTTCTTAAATATACAACTTTATATTATACATGCATATGTTTAAATGTAAGGAGATCTTTAAGCACTCTAACTAACAGAATAAGAAACTTATATAGAATTTTCTATATATTAACCTACAAACCATATCGGCTTACAAACTTTTAAATTTACTTAAAAGTGTTAAATTCTTCTTCACTACTTAAATTTTTAAATTTATTTTCAAAAACAGATTCAAAATCGAATTTAATGTTCTTAATTCTTTTTTTTTACCATTTTAAGAACGTAAATTTTATTCAGATTTTTCTTTTAAAAAATGAAAAAAAAAAAAATTATATGAATGAAAAAGCACATAATTTTTTTTCTTTAACCAAAAGAAAATTTCTTCCAGGCTTTTTTTTTTTTTTTGGGAATAAAACAAAAAATTAAATTATAATTTAGTTTGTGATTAAAAGAAAAAAATAATAATAAAAAAAAATTCAATCTTCTATTTTTAGAATTCATTATGTTTTTTTGCTTTATGTTTTCATCCAAAACATTTTTCAATCCTCAAAAAAAATTGTTCTTCTTAAGATACGTTTAAATTTTTTATCTTATAATTTAATTTTTTTTTTGTTTAAATAAATAAACTTTTAATTTTGTGTTTCATATATTATATGTACAAGATATATAATATGAACATATTGTACATGTTGTATATGATGACTTAGTTTAGCTCTTAATAGCGTATGTGTTTTGTTCCGTCACACTGCTTTTGTAGGTGAATAAAATACTCATTATGAAAAGTTTTTTAAAATATATATTTCTAACTATATGCATATTTTTTTTTACTATGTAGATACATACGTTCATTTATCAACTGCTTATGTTTTATATATAGGTGGGTAGGTTCTTACTTAAAAATTTAAATTAAACTGAAAATTTTATATGTAGGAAAATTTTAGTTCCTTTAATTTCTATCCAAGACTATATAACATTAAAAATATTATGCTTACAACAATTTTCTGGATTTTTCGGGGAAAAAAATTATTTTATAATTACAATTTGATTCAAGGTAAAAAAAATATTTTAAATATAAGAAATTTATCCTATAAATTCGTCCTGCTGTTCATATTATTTTAATATGATACTATCTATTAGAATTAGAGGGTATTGTTTTCCCGACTTTTGTGTTCCCAGAAAATGGGAAAATGTAAAACTATTTTCCCGGAAAATTTCTAAAAGGATAAATTAAAAGATTAAAATACAAAAGTCGATTCAAAGAAATGCTTCTCAATCTTTTTGCTACAAAAATTGGATGAAGCAGAGCAGAGATTGCCATTCCAGTTTCTGCCGCAGTTGGTAATTAAAGCAACCAACAACTTCTGTAGATTCAATTTCGCTCGTATAAATATCATTCTTTAACAGTATTTTTGTGCTATTTGCTGTAGGTTTTATGATGGGATAAAGGGAATATATGTCTAATTATACACGGAAAGAATTTTTTTACTACAAATGCATATTCGCTTTTCTTAATCTTAGAAAATATTAAAATAGTTAAAATATGTTTTAATACGTGTGTATGTATTTACTAAAATATGCAGTAATTTAAGCATATTTTTCTGAAATTGATCCAAAAATTTTTTAAATAATATAAGTACCATTTTCTTAATTTTATTGAAAAAATTGCAGGTTAAAATAAGAAAACGTTAGCTTAAATACAGAAAATATTTTCTAAAATCACAGTCAGAAAATGTGTATACCAAATTTATATTTTCTATTTTATATACTTTTCAAATTTCAATACCGTAGCTGAGTGGTAGTGTTGTTGACGAATTGCAATGCTTAGGACGCAGGTTCGAATCCCAAAGAAGGCATAAGAAATAAAATTATAGAATTTAATAAAAAATAAATAAAAAAAAAAAAATAAAAAAAAAAATTAAAACAAAATAAAATAAAACAATATTAAAAAAAAAAAATTAAAATAAAAAAAATTTTTATTTTATTTTCTTATGTAAAATCATTACAGAATTTTCTTGAAATTAGCATTGCAAATGGATAAATTAAGAAATAATTTATTTAAAACAAATTATTTTGTACTAAAATTTGTGATATTTTAAAATACTTATATCAAGTTATTTAGACTAGAGCATGTTTTATGCAGTTTTTTACTAGGCGCTAAACCGATAGGGTTTATGCTTGATTTATGTCAGTTATCCCAACTAGCAGATTATTCTTGTAAATAACTGTTATACCACTTATAAGCTGTATAAGATTCTAGTAAAAGGATTCGTGATACTGAATCATAGTGATCTTATTATGCAACATTTATAAGAATTCTATTTCATTAAAAAATATAAACAGCTCTTTAATGCCGGTTTCAGTCTTCCTATTAGAATTCATCTTATCCCAAAATTCTTCTTCTCTTTTACTTTGTACATATGAGTAAAAAGGAAAAAAAATGTTCTTTAATGCGGACCGTGATCCTGCTATTAGCTTCTATTTTCATAACAAAACTATTTTTTCTCTCTTTTACCTCCTACAAATGAGTAAAAAGGAAAAAAAAAAGTTCTTTAATGCCGGCCGTGATCCTGCTATTATTAGCTTTTATTTTTATAACAAAACTATTTTTTTTCTCTTTTACTTCGTTCTATGAGAAAAGAGGAAAAAAAGTTTTCTTTAATACCGGCCGTGATCCTGCTATTAGCTTTTATTTTTATAACAAAACTATTTTTTTTCTCTTTCACTTCATACTATGAGAAAAGAGGAAAAAAAGTGTTCTTTAATGCCGGCCGTGATCCTGCTAGTAACTTTTACATTTGTTTTTTACTTTGCACTATGAGAAAAGAGGACAAAAATAGTTTCATGCGTATTTGCCGTATGCTTTTAAAAACAATAACAAAAATAATTTAAATTCCGTGTTACCAGGTTATTGCACTAATCCCCTAACCATATAAATATAATAAGGACTTGAGAGAGTTTATTGTTTGTAAAATTATCACTTTGACTTGCTTTACGTTGACGTTTTTATTATAATTTTGCGGAAATTCTTTGCAGATTCATGATTCTAAAATGATGCACTTATTGTACGGAAATAGAAAATTATTGTGTAAGGGTTGAAAGGTTCAAATGGTCCGAAATAATAAAAGAGTATGATGATCGGAAAATCAACCTAAAGGATTTTTTAGTTAGACGTATCCTTGGGTGGAATTTGTGAGAATTTTTTCCCGGATAATTATTATTTTCTGAATTTTTACGTTGTTAAGAAAATATTAATTATTTTGGGAAATAAAATCAAACTACTGACTAAGAATTTAATAGCATTCTTTATTGTAAGGTTGAATTTTTAATACCTTCCGTTTTGTCTAAAAATTCGCACTTTTTTATCCTTGTTAATTGTACCTAGAACTCCAAAATGTTCCTTTAAATTATTTATAGACATGGCAATACAGACAGGTTGGTTACCATTTTAGTTTTTTGTGATGAAAAATTTATAGTGAATGATACCAGTGAATAGTTTAACTTCACTAGACCTCTTTCGTGTAAAAAAACACGAAAGTATTAATTTTAAAAAAATAATTCCAATCAAATAAGGAAAATTCGTTTTTGATTAATTTTTGCTTCAAAAATGAAAAACGACTATTTAATTTTTTTTATTTGTTATTTTAGTTTCACAAAATTAAATTAATTTTTATCCCTATTAAACATTTTTTTAGTGTTTTTTAACAATTGAAAAAATTAAAAATAATATCCTTAAAAATAAAAATCAATAAACAAAACTTAAGTACAGTAAACCCTATACAACGCGACACTTCTATAACGCGTTTTCGCTACAACGCGATTCATAAATGGCGGCAATTTTTCTCACAACGCGATTTTTTTCCTACAACGTGATTAAAAAAAATTATTTTTTAAAAAAAATCGCTTATCTCGGAATGTTTTAAACGACCGCAAGAGCTAACGAACCTATCTCTTGTTTTAGTAGTTCAGATTCGGATATAGCACCAGCAAAACGTTCGCGGCATAATCCGGTTAGCAGTGATATTATTCTTATATTCATCAATATTCCTTTTTACATTTTAATCTTTATAAATTTGAATTTTTATTTGGTTCTTAATTTTAATTTTGTTAATTTTTATTAATTTATTATAATTTTATTGAAGGATTTCTAATAAAATCTTGAGTATATTTAATTATTAATTTAATTGCATTTTTTTATACTTGGAACCTAACCCCTTTTTTTCTATAGAGTTCATGTCTCCTGCAACGCGATTGCCTACTACACGACGTTTTCTAAGAACGTATCTCTCGCGTTGTAGGAGGGTTGACTGTATGTCGCCACTTCGAAACAGGAAATAATTTAAAATTTTGGGATCTTTCTATAAAAGTTCCTAAAAATAACATAGGTTATCCGAATATAGGAACAAAATACTTTATGGAAATTGAAGTTATTTAAACGCAAAAGTTTGTTTGAAGAACTAAATATTTTATTATTTGGCAAATTGTTGATTCTTTTTGAAAAAATCTATGAATTCAAAAAACTACATAAAAAGAATAGAACATCAGTCAAATTTTATTTATTTGTGCCATGGCAAACTACATTTTACTCATACTTTGCTTATATGACTTTAAAATGTACCAAAATTTTAACAAATTTAATGCCTTTTTAAATTTAAAATAATTTAAATATCATAAATTTCACTAGGTTTTCATATTTATTAATCCTAGAATATTAAAAATTGCATTATTTTTTCAATTGCATGAAAAAAAAAAAATTCAATTTTATTTTTTTCAACAATTGCAATAGTTTTGTATATACTTAATTTAATACACATTTAAAAATTAAAATGTGCACAAGTTAAATTAAATACAAATACATTTATTTTATCATTACATATACCCATCTAAATATTTATTTATTATATTTTATTGGTTTTCCTTTTCTTTTAACTATTTTCTTTTTTATATACTATATTTATGCACTTCTTTTTTTTATGGCTGTCCTTCTCTTTTCTTTCATGAAAAAAAGTGTTATACAGGCTAATAATGGGATTAGTCACAGAATTCAAGAATGTTATTAGCCATTTACTAACCCATTTATAGATACTTATATAACAAATTATACTTATAATTTTCGCCACTTCTGAGGTTATAACAGGATTCGTGATACTTAATAGACAGTTACTAGAATACATAAGCTTTCTACTAAAAGAATTGAATCTTCTTATAGAGCTAATTTGCTAGTTGGGATGCTTAATTAATTCTTTCCGTGTATGTTTTTGTCATATCATTTTAATAATTGTTGATTCTTAGAATCTGTTAAATTGAACCAAATAAATATAGCCAATATTTTTCGCGATAACATTTTATTATTTTTCCCCGGGAAATGGTAAGTCAAAAATTAATGAATATTACGGGAAGCCACATGCCTTCGAACAACACATATTAACTATTGTATCATATCAATTAGTAAGTGTATGACAAGAATTTTCCATTGAAAATGTATTTAATTAAAAAATCTAATAATTCTGACACAATATATTCTATATATACGAAAAGTCTATAGAAGGAATTTTTAGAGGATTTTGTGAATAAAAAAAAAAAAAAAAACTAATCTGTTACAAATCACTTTCATTACATTCCTTTTGTGCAATATAATTGGTTCACTCTTGTAAAAATGTCTGCTTTTCAAATTGAAAATAGTAAAAATATATGTATATAAAAAAAAAAAAAATAATAATAATAATGAAAAATGAAAAAAAAAAAAAATTATTATAGTGAAAAATAGAGCAGAATAAGAATTCAATCCCAATTTTATTTATGCAGTAAAGCGTTCCTGAAGCACATGGAAATTTTGATTGATTTCCTTTGTGTGTTGATGACAAGTTGGAATCATTAAAAAAAAAAAGAAGTAAATATTGGTGACACAAATTTGTAATAAAAAGCAATATAAATAACACAACGAGAATCCCTTTTTTTTTTTTTTTTTTTTTTTTGGCAAGTTAATATAGATTAAAAAGGAATTTTATGAAGAAAAAAAAAATGTTGATTGAATCATATGGAGGTTTTTCTTTCTACCTTTTTTTTTTGTTCGAATAAATAACGATTTTAAAACACAAAAAAAAATTACATTCATTACAAAGTTATTATTGGTTAGACATTAACAAAAAAAAAAAAAAGAATCAAGAAAAAAAATAATTAATCTCTTAAGTAAATGTATGTAAAAAAAAGTATTATTATGTAATTGAAATTTATATAGCCATAAAAAAAAAAAAGGGTGTGTATGTAAAATAATTCTAATCGTTTTACATAGAAATCTTCTCAATTTGTTTATACATCAAATATCAAGATTAATGATAACAACAGCTTTTAAAGAAAATTTAAAAATTGGAAGAAAAACAACAAAAGTTTAAAAGTATACACGAAAAAATCATCCATCATTCATATAAGTATGATAATAAGCAGAATTTATTTTTCTGATTGATGCGCGCAATGATAACAATAAATCACAGATTAAATTATTCAAATTGACATATAGGTGAGAAGGCTAAAATTTGTGCCAAGAACTAATGCCAAAGTATAACTAAAGCTAGAGTCAACGTAATTCACGGATGTACAAGCACGCGTAAAATATCAAATTATATGAAAATGTATGAGACTTGTTATACTCAACGACGTATAGCTTACGCGCGTAAAAGTTAAAATATTTTAACTTTCCCAGTATTTAGAAGATTGTCAAAATCATTAGTGATTTTTTTTTGGTGTTGCCAAATGTTTAAATTTTTCTTGCAATAAATAAAATATTAACACATTTATAAATAAAAAATTATTTCTTTATTTACAACAGTTTGTTAATATGTACATATATGTTTTTTGCCCTAAAAAGGCAGCAATAATTTTTTATTCTCTTTTGTTTTTCGTATATGAACGACGTTGAGCATAAGGTTTATTAATCAAAATTCGAGCTACAGGATATATCGACAGCTACTAGCGACATATATATCGCGGGAATAAACACAATAACCGCGCCAAATAAACAAAATTTATTCGAAACTTATTTTATTTCGCAGTTATTAAATTTTTCGTAATTTAAATTATTTTCACATTTCAAATATTGGTTTTAAATTATAATTTTTTAATTTTTATTTGAAAATTACTGCTTGACAAATGATTATCCGCTATTGAAGTTGTCGCCTTGATACAAAAATAGAAAAATTTCTAATTAGTCGCCGGGCGATAAAGTCTTTATTCTTTAATGAACATAAAACATATTTATATGAAACTAAAGTTAATTATAAATATTGGAAAATTGATATAAACCTTTCATTACATTCATTACATTTTATATATACATATTATTATTATTATTTTCAAACTTTAAAATGATAATGGACTTTCGTTCGTGTTATGAAAATTCGTTCGTGTTAAAAATATATTTAAAATTGATTAGTTTCTTTCCAGGTTATTATATTTAATTAGAAAAATGAGAAGAATATTATATCGAAAATTTATCAAATCAATTTTATTTTGTATCAAGATTTTTGAATATTTTTCATGTAAATGCTATATAGATGTACATTTATAAAAAAACTAATGCTTCACTTTTAATAACTCAATGAGGTTATTCTAAGAATTCACTCTAGCATTTTTACTAAGTGTTTTTTGTTTTCACATAATATCACTATATATTTATTTAGGACAACCTAGGAATATTATTGTATGAATGTACTAAAAATTTGAAACTAATATTCGTAATGCATTTGTGAAGGTCAGGATGAAAATGTTTGAAAAAAAAAAAAAAAAAAACAATTTTTTTATTCAGAAAAATAAACAATCTCATTTATAAAATTTTTTCCTATTTCGGTATAAAATGAATTTCTTTCACGCTGAGTCTTCACATTAGGGAATGTGACAACATTATATATATATATATAAAATAAGTAATAATAAACATTTCCATTTCAAATTAGTCAATTGCAATTTTCAATGAAATACAACTATAGTTTGTAAGTTATCAGAAAAAGTACATTAAAATCATTACTTTCATATAAGTAACTCCCCAGAGTAATAATCATAATATACAGTTAATAATAAATATACAAACAAGTAAATATAATATTATATATACTTAGTTATGTACAACATGTACTTATGATAGAAAACTATATGAGTAAATAAAAAACATTAGTGCAATGTTTCATTTTTCACTGACTAAAATTAATTTGATTACATTGAAAAAGATAAAACACAACAAAAGCCAAACGTTTAAATTATCAGGACAATGTATAAGGTAAAAAATAGTTTTTTGCTAACATACAAAACAAAAAAAAAAATTAGTTAAAATTAGATAAAAGAAAACAGTTACATTATGTTCAACGCCTAAATAAAATAAATATTGATGGTTTTTTAAGGTGCTTCTTTATTTTTATTTTTATTTTCCTTAAACTTTTTAAAAGATACTCAAAATAAAAAATATTAATAAGTCTTAGCAGTGTCTACCCCGTTTGTACGTCAAAAATTAAAAAAATAAAATCTCCGCCGTTTGGTTCTCAATATAGCTAAAGAACTCTGAATGCCAAAATATGGGCAATCTCATTCGTTTTCACCTCGACAGAAGAATGAGATTGTACAATTTCGAGTTTGTGAGTAAGAGGTACTCAATCAGATCCTTTAATTAATTTTCGTATAAAATTTATAAATTAAGGTTTTAATAAGGTTTCCGATGAAAATTAGTTTCTTTGGTAGATAGAGGATTTGTGTATGACTTAATCGTACTGGCTTTTATATGAAGAAACCTGGAAAATATGTTCAGCCACTGTTGGTGACCTAAAAGTATCTTAAAAATAAAATATCTTTATTCAAAATATTTAAAACAGGTTCTATATAAACTTTATTTACGAGGTGGTGTTCTGTATTTTTTTAATACGAGCATAATTAAATTTTTTTTTTTTAATTACAATTTTTAAAATTTGCTTTCTTTGTAATTCGTTTGAATTCATTTTAATATTATATATATTAAAACTTAATTAACAAAGTTTTTTATAATGAGTAATTAAAATGTCAGTGTTCGTAAAAGAAAAACTTATATCGCAAAAAATAAAGTTATTTCTGCAGAAACAAAAAAAAAAGGAACGTTGTTTTCGTTTTTCCGAATTTCTCAGTAAAAAAACTTCATCTAAATTACTATATCTATTATAATTTACTTACATGAATACAATTTGTTGTATTTTTTTTTTATACAATTTTCACATAAATTTGCATTTTGCAGTTCTCTCTCATTGCGAATACAACATTGAAATTTTGGGTTAAAATATTTTTTTTCCTCTTCGCATTAATGGATTTTTCTTGAGAAAATTTTTTGTTTTTTTTTTTATGAAAAATTCATAAATAAATATCTAGGTAGAAAATTAACATTGCAATAATTTTGAAATTTGTAAATGTAATTTTTTTATTTATTTTTTTTTTTTACATTAAAATAATATCAATGTTAATGGATATATTTATGTAAATCCTGTCAATAATTTTCTTATTTTCCCTATTATATATATACATAAACATTTTCTTTTATGATTTCTAAGCAATATTTTTTTTTTTTCAGTACAGAACATATAATAATGAGAAGCTTTTGGTATAATATTCGTTTCTTATAAAAAAGAAAAAAAAAAATTATAAACATCACATATAGTTTGTTTTTCTTTATGTATGTAGAATTTTAACCTTTATTTTCAGGATATAAAATTACATATATAATTTTTTTTCATATTACATTTTCTATAAAAATATGAAAAACATAGAAAAGATTGTGTACATACTATGTAAGAGTTTTTCCTTTTTTCCACTCTATGAAAATATTTTATAAATTAAGATAAATATCTCTTCAAGGAAGCATTTACAATATTTTTTTTTTTTTTTTTTTTGAAAGAAAAGAATAAAAATATTTTGTAAGCTTGAGAGATACATACATTACATTAGATGTTGTGTATGTTATTCGTATTTTAGAATAATTTTTGTTATTTTTATTTTTCTGTTATTTATAATTCTTTTTTTTTTTTTTTCTTTATCCAACTATATTATATAACTTTAACTGTTAGATGTTATCCTTATTTTTATATTTTTATTGAAGTGTTGAAAGCATGATTATATGGGTCATTTTTTTTTTTTGCATTTTATTACTTTTTTTCAGTTATACATGGTACACACAAATATACACATTATATAGATTGTATGTAAGGACATCGACAAGAGTAATATAATATTAACAAAAATGACGTAGCCATCAACAACAAGAACAGCCACAAAATTATAAAAAAAAAAAAAAAAGTTTCGAATAAAAAAGTTTTTTTATTTTTCAGATGAAATAGAAAAATAAAATGAAATAAATGTAACTAACTATACATGTACTGTACACCATACACACAATCACATAATAACTTGCATTTCTTTTTTTTTATATAGAATAGTTTATAAATTAATGTAATTATTTATAATTTCTCTAGAGTATAATTATAATGAGGGAAAAAAAAAATGAAAATAAAAAAGTTTCCAAAATAAAATATTGTATGTATACATACGAAAAACATGCTTAGAATTTTTTTTTTACTATGTAGTTAAAAAGTAAAATCTACGTAAATATATGAAACAGAAGTTTTGGTTCAACTTTATACCTGAACATTTTTTTTTTGTATGTAGGTACAGAAAATTCAAAAACTTTGGAATTAACCTTATTTATTTCTTTCTTTTTTTTTTTTTTTAAATTATGAACTTTTGTTCTGAAATTAAGCTTCAATTAAGGACGTAGATAATAATAGGTATAGGTAATCCTATTTATTTTAATTTTATTTTTTTTAAATATTTTATTGAAGTTGAAGTGTTTAATTGTTCAATGTATATAATTATTAAACATTAAAACGGTTCTGTATAATTCGATTACGATATGCAGTTAAAAATTATAATGCAAGTTTGGCTTCAAATATTAAGAGGACTTAGTAGTAACAAACATTTTTTGTCCCAAAATTTGATTGAAAATACGTTTTAGATTATTTTAAAATTTAAGAATAGAACTTTCATTCACTACCTCCGGACTGTTTGATATAAAGCTGTTTTGAATCGCTTGAGGCTAAGTGCTCAAAATCTTTTCTAAACTATTTCTTGTCATTCATATCTCGTTAAAAGTTAGATTTCTGAGCTTTGAAAACATACATGAATTATTATTATTATTATTATAGTGAATTTTGTGTTCTATAAAACTCTAGTTCTAGTATATACCCAAAAGTCCCAGATTGACAGTTAGGTAAAAAAAAAACCTTTTTAATTTAACATCTGCGAAAAGAAATTTTTTTTTTGTAAAAATAAACCTCGAATGTTTAACTATAACCTTTGATGTCTGTAAGGTTTTTGGTGCAAAAAAAAAAAAAATTGTTTTTCTTTTTGTGTACAAACAAATCTAATTTTTTTTTTAAATCTTTTTTTTTTTTTCAAGAAGAGAGTTTTTTAATGCAACACATTTATTTAACCCATTAACGATGCCTGTCAACATTGTGGTTATACAGAAATAGTTAATGACACTGAATTAAAAATTTTCTTCTCAATTATTCTTAATTGTGTTTTATTTTTCTATCTATCTAACTTTTTTTTTTTTAATTAGTTTTTGAAAAAAAATCTTTTATAACGTTAAATTGAAGTATAATTGAAATATGGATTGAATATTTAAATAGAGATAATTTTTTTTTTTGTTCTTAATAAAAAGAAAATTAATTAAAATCGTTTTTTACCTATTACGTATTTGATTTAATAATATTTTTCTAAAATATTTTTCAATGTTTTCAATGTTGGTGTCAGTATGTCGTAATGGAAATTAACGTAATGAAAGAAAGTTATTATAATCTTTTTTTAGTGAGAAATCCTTGACACAAATATTTTAATGTTTTTTATAATGAATTTTTTTTTATTTTTAATTTATATCGTTTTATAGAATATAATGTAATAAGTAATTATAAGTTAGGTACATACATATAATAATTTTGTGTATACAATTTAAAATTGTCCATGTTTTATTGACACCAACCGAAGTAATATTTTGCTTATTTTAAATTTGCACAAAAAAATCTAAAATATTTATTTATATAGAGTTGAAAAATTAAAAATTATATATAATGTAGTATATGTGAAGTTAAAACAAGCACATATAAATATATGTATAGTCATAAACTTATAAGTTTTAGTATATTATAATATAATTTTCTTGAATATGACTATAATGAATTACTTCCAAACATATTAGAGCATTTGTACATATGAGTAGTATATTACTGCTAAATATATGTATATAAAATATTATATAATGTGTTTTTTACTTATAATATATATTTTTTTTTAAAACTGTGTACATACACATAAGAACTGTCTTTACTTATTTTTGGCATATAGTAGACTTAAAAAACGAACATTATTAGACGTAAAAAGTGCATGAGTTTTGTACTTAAATTTTTGTAAGGAATTGCATCAATTTCATTTTTAATGCAATATGTGTCATAAATTTTTTTATATTTTCTGGTTTTAAATTTTTTTATTTATTTTTTTTTTATTTTGCAAATAATAAAATAAACATATAATAATCTTTAGATTTCAAATGTTTATTTTTTTTTTGTTAACGTGGAAGAAATAAGATGAAAAATTACATCTGTTT
>OZ023273.1:66939239-67106582 GCA_964007475.1 Hybos culiciformis
CCTACATGCAGTAATAGTAATAAGATTTTTTAATTAATTTTGATTTTTTTTTTGAATATTTAAAATTAATACTTGATCATACTTCACTCACTGCAAGTAATATTAAACCTTTAATTATAAAATATTTCACATTACAATAATTGAAGTATTGTACATGTAGACTTGATAAATTTGAATCAAACTTAAGAAGTAAAAAAAAAAGGCGGGAAATTTTCAAAGTTACCAGATAACTTTCATGTTTCAAAAGGCCTGCGTTCGCAAATTAAAAATATCTTTCTATTTTCTATTTTTGTAATTTTGAGAGTTGGTACTTATAAAAGAATCACTAGGGAACTTACAAAACCCGTATATAAATTAATTTTTTTTCCAGTAACTAAAAAATGTATAATTCTAGAAAAATTCACAATTCACAAATACCCAATAAACAGGAGAGTGATGCTTTACCTTTATTTAAAATCTCATCAAATATTTTCAAGTCAACTGAAAATTAAAAAAAAAAATCTGGCACACTCATCGTGGAGCCATGACCTTAAAATATGAAAAAAAAAAAAATTATTTAAATCAGTTAATGTTAGATTGGCACAGCTCTTTAAAAAAGAATATGAGTTTCAATATATATGTAAGTATATATATCAGTAAAATGATTTTAATATTAAATAAAAAACAGATTTATTTATAATAAAGGTTTTATCAAAAATTCGATAGGTTTGACATAAAAATGTAATCAAATTTTTTTTTTTTTTGTTACTTTTATATTATTTACTTAACCCGTAAGCACTTTTTTTTTAACAGAAAAAATATGTTATTGCTTTAAAAAAATAAAAATAAAAATAAATTATGAAAAAAAAAGCGTAATCGAAATTTTTATTTTTAATGATCAAAACAAAAAAAAAAATAAAAGTTTGAAAACTTGAATATTTTGGTACAGATTTTTCATAAATAATTTTTTTGAATTTTTGCCAACAACAACAACCAAAAAAAAAGTAATACAAAACAAGTACATAGTTAGATATTTTCCGGTTGTTATTTTATTTTTATAATACGGATTTTATTATTTTGATTGAAAAACGCGGAAACCGTTTTCGACTTAAAGAAAGGAAACAATTTTCTTAAAAAAAAAATAAAATAAAATAAAATATTTCTGCTTGAACAATTTTAATTTTTTCTTAGCATTTTTTATAAAAAATAAAACCAACACGAATTTGAAAATAAAACTATCAAATTCAAAAATTTTACATTTTCTTTATTTATTTAAAAAAAAAAAAAAAAATAAAAATTCATGGTAAATTTTCATAACAAGTAAACGGGAAATTGTTAAAATTTTCAATAATTTTCTAAAATTTCTAGAATTGCCAATCATAAAAAAGATTTTGAAAGGGGGTTAAATAAATTTTTCTGCAAAATTGTCATCTTCATTCAAAAATGTGAATTTTCAATTTTTCTACAAAAGCAAAAAAAAACTTATATAATTCGTTAGTAAATTTTCAACGTAATGAATGTGATTGCTTAGCTATCACCAGAAAGTTTGCCAAAGAAATATAGGTTCCATTAACAACATATGAAGCATTGTACACCTATTTATATAAATATGTTTACACTGAGATGAAGTACTATCCGTAATTCTTGTCGCTAGGTAATTTTATTGCATCTAATAGTAGAGATATTGTCGACGTAATTCACGCGCGTATTCTGCGAAAAAAAAATCAAATTGTATGGAATTGTATGAGGCTGATTAATAACGACGACGTAATACGCAGTTCAGCTATGAAAAAGTTTGTCGGCCGTCATGGTATTGCCATTATCCTACGGCATGTTCGGTCGTGGGTTCGATTCCCACCTCGTAGTGGAAATTGTGTCAATTTTTCAATTTGTCTCACTTGAATTAAGTGTTTGTATTGTTTTTTAAAATATTTTAACATTTCTAGTATTGTACGCCATAGATTGTCAAAATAATTTTCAAAATAATTTATTATTGTGTTGTTTATTATAATTTAAAAAAAGTGTTGTTTATTATAAATATAATTTAAAAAAAATATATATTTTTTGTGCCTTAAAAAAAAATTAATTTATTAATAAAATAAAAAAAAAATTTAAATAAATTATAGGGATGAGTTTATAGTTTTTTATCATCCATGTTACCCATTTCCACTCATTCCTAGTTATTTTTGACTTTTATTTATGACATATTTTCTTTATTTACATTCAATACTTTATATAAATAAAATAATTTATTTATATTCTTAGATTAAGTCAGGTTATAAATATTACATTTTTTGAAACTGGGCATTTCTGGGCATTTCTAGGTAGATGTGGCTCCCGATTTAGAAATCGCTTGTTTAAACTATATTCTATATCATTGATGATAATGGTTAAACGGATGTTCTGGTCACAAAATTAGTTCAAAATATTTATATAATTCAAATGAAAAACAGAAGTTTTCTTTACAAATAAAAATAATAAATTACAAAATCTGTAGTCCAGTACTCATTTGTTGAACAATTTACGACTGAATTTTAAGTGCATACAAACAAGAATGTTTTACTTATTTTATCCCTCTATTTTATTTTATATTATTTTTTTTTCGTAATTTACGGGTTTAGAACAAATCAATAATTTTCAACGGATATAATAGCGTAATACTATGGGGCGTAATACTAACGGTTATATAATACCGTAATACTACGGGTATAATAGCGTAATACTATGGAGCTTTGCTTTGATATTTAAAGTATGTTGTAACTATTGGAAATTGACTTAAAACAAACAATCGTTTTCAAAAGAGCCTTCATAATTCGAAGCTTACACACTTAAGACGTTTGATTTTTCACATTTATATAATTTTGACGAAATATTAAAATAATCGAAATTGTAAATAATATAAAATCGCAAATCTTACTTAGTCTTACACTATTAAAAATTTAATTTTAAAGTGAAAATAAATTCTTCATGTCCTCTTTATTTATTACATACAGGAACCTAATAATTTTAAATAGTAAAAAAAAAAAAATTAATGGATTTCCCTTATATACTTCAAGAGAATTTATATATATTTCCCTGACAATTTTTGTGACACAAATTTCACATTCCCGGGTAGAAATTTTTCTTTCAAAAATGTAATGAATTAATTTTGTGAAATAAAAATAAGAAAATAAAAAAAAAAATTGTGTAATAGCTTTTAAAAATTATAACGCATATTTTCTTTCAAATGCTGTAAGCGAAAATTCTGAAATTTATTAGATTAGATACATGCATTTTTTTTTATATTATGCATATAAAATGCTCATGTATTATGTGTATGCATGCCAGATATATGGTCGACATAATTATTGCCAGAAATAAAATATTTAGATGTATATATTCGTATTTTGTAAAGTACAACAATTTCCAAGGCAGCATAATATTTATTTCTTAGAAATAATTGATTCATCTACTGGATTGTAATATGAATGTCTTTTAACTTATCAGCCTTAATTATTTCAAAGGCAGAACAAAAATAAAATCTTTAATTTATATGGGGGTGTACTGTTTTTGATCATAAATTTTTTTTAATTATAGATTTGTCATAAAATCCTCGCTTTTTGAAGAATAATTTATTAAAATAGAAATTGAATAAATCAGATATTAATAATCAATAAAAACCATAGCGTTTTTTAATGTATGTGACAATTTAAATTTGCCGCACAAATAATTTGACATACAAAACTTCAATAATCTGTCTTGAAAAATAAAGACGTACTAATGTTACAATATAATTTATGTTTAAAATTATACTGTATTATGTTTTCATATATTTACTTACATATCGTCGCGCCGAAATTATTTTGACGTATATCCCGAAAATCGAGTTTTGGGAAATCGACTTTAAAGTTGCAATGTAAATAAAAAAAAATTGGCCGAAAAACATATACTTTTTTTTCTTTTTGGTAAAAGCTAAAACCTTAAACTACATTTTAAGATCGAAAAAAGAAGTCCTTTAGAGTTCCAATTCTGAGCTACCACAACTTTTATTCAAAAGTATCTTGCCGTAAGCGCCACTATTGCATGAGTTTCTACCACTCTTTGCACGTACGTCACATTTTATAAGGATATACGGCACAATAGTAGAATTTTTGGCGTGTGCGTCAGTATAATGTTCCTTACTTTGTGCGTTTTTTTGTATGAGAATTTGATGTATATCCAAAAAATTGGAATTATATGAGCAAAAATTTCAATTTTCTGGCATTTAGTCAAAGTCAACACTCAATATCTCAGAAACTAATAGAGATAGGAAGATTCCGATTGGACAGTTTGATAGAGCTTGAAAAATTATAAGCCTCTACATACTCAACTCATTTTTTGTCATTTTGTCATGTACGACAGTATAATTGCCGGGCGACGAATGTTGTTATGGTTTTTATGTTTAAGTATGTATACTATATATGTGTATAAAATTCATAATATATTGAATTTTATTTCTGTTTTCTTTTCTTTTATTTTATTTTAAGCAATTTTTTATTTTTTCCTTTTAATGAAAATTTCACTTGAATGCATTTTTATTTATACTTTAAAAGCAAATATGAAAGGGAACAACAACAGGATTAACTTTAAAAAGAAAATGCATATATTTTGAATGGAAAATAGAATAAGACCCACTAGGAATTTATATGCGCTATTCATCTCGAATTTTATTTTATTTACATGCAATGAAATACGGATAAACTATAAAAGTAAAATGTTTCTAGCTGTGAAAAAAGCTCAATTATTTTTCTTTTTTTGCTATGCAAAGCGAAAAATTTCATTTAAATTTTTTCAGGTACCAAATTTTGGAATTGTTCGTTTGAAAGGGCTGGCAAATTTGTGGGCTAGCTACATTAAGTTGAAATTTTTGCAAAAAATATTTTAATTTATAAAATAATTATATACCTATAATGTGTACTTGTAATAAATATTTGTTGTTGATAGAAAATTTTATTAATTCTTTTTATTTTAATGTATATTACAAACTGTGTAATGAGTATTAAAACTGTGGGCGATTGAGGTTTTGATTGATTAATATTTGAATAATTTTTTTCGAATAGATGATTTTGGACGAAATTGTCCCAATTATGGAATAATAAGAATACCTATTTAATTATACATAAAATAATGCACCAATAACATGTGTATATTTAAGTAGATAGGTATATGAATAAAAGTTGATCAATACATAATTTAAAATTTTCTATTTTGTAATAAAAAATTGTTATCTACTATAGATCTCTTTTTATTTTTTATTATTAATCTCTCTATATATACTTTAACATTTTGTTGACAAATAGAATTAAAAATCCTTAATGCGTTTTTCTTTTGATGTGATTACTGAAACTAAAGTATATTTATACTTAATATACCTTTTTTATGTCAAATATAGAATAAAAATGTAAAATATAATGAGAGTTTAAAGAAGAACATCTCTATCACTCATGCGGTTGCATCTATGAAGACATAAAAAAAAATAAAAACTTTTTTTCAGTTGCCAAATATCTTCGAGGCATAAGTTTTTGGGATTGAGTTCACTCTTAACAGTTTCCTTTGAGATTCGGATCAGAAAAACATATATATATTTAGTTCGTATAATAATTTTTTGTTATTATTAACTTGTTTTTTTTTTTTCGTATGCTTGATAGTTCGTAATTCGTATATTGTGTCTTATTTTCATTCAGGAAAACAAACGGAAGTGGAATTATCAGAATTCCTTAAGTTTACATAAAAATTATTCATCTATGTGTATATTGTTTCTATGATGATATCGAAAAATTCTTCGTATAAAATTGAAAACATAAAATAGAAATCAATGATTTGATAATTTTTTTTTTTTTTTTTTATATTGTTTTCTCCAAAAATTGATAAAATTCTTTCTTATTGAAAAATTATTGGAAAAGATTTACAAATGCAATTAAGAAAATTTTGTACGCAAATAATAAATAAGAGAACAATCTCTATAAAATCCATGGTAAATCTATATTTCAAGGAATTTTATTTGAATATTTGTCCTACTTCTGGTATACCTATAGATTTTATGTTTTTGTTTTGTTAAGTGTGTACAAAGTTCTTTTTTGTTATTTTTATTTTGTAGTAAACGAACATTAATATTAAACAGAAATTATTTAAAAAAAAAAAAAAGAAAATAAAAACAAAAATTTTGTCGGTTGAAGTTAGAGGAAATTGGTATTGCATGATTTTTTTATTTCACAGTACATAAAATTTGGTATTTGGATTTATATAAAATATATACAATACATTTCACATACATTGTATTATCGTACAGTCATAGTATAATTTGTGTATATTCTATCACCTTCAATATAATATAAGTTATTCGTGTGAAAATTTTTTATTTTCAAAAAATAAATGAATATAAAAGTTTTCAAAATATAAACACTTAGTATACTATATATTTTGAAGGTAGTACACGTGTAGATTCTTAATCCCACATTTGATTGACAGTGATTTTTCTGACAATTTTAACATGTGTGAATATTTTTTTAATAACCTTAATAAAGGTGACTGTTAACCTGACTACAATTATTAGTGATTGCGTGTTTTAATGAGCTTGAGAAGTATTTATAAAATACTTTAATTGCAGTATGGAGAAATTTAGATATTGGCTATAGCTTTAAATAAGCTTTATGTAAGAAGTTTTAAATATAAAAATTTATTTTATTTTTAAAATTGAACAATGATCATCTAAGTTAAAAAATAAAGAAAGAGCAAATAAAATTTTTTTTTTTCAAATGAAAATGGGAAACGCCTTGATTTGATAAAAATTGAAGCTCTAATCTTCGTAAATGTAATTTGGAAAGTAATATTTTTTTAAAAAAAAGAAAAGAAAAATAGAAAAGATTTTTAACATTTTATGTGAGCTCCTCTTGTATATCGAATTGAAGATATTTTTCTTGATATTTTCATTTTATTTTTTATTTATTTTATTTAAATTTTTGCATACTTGATTATATCTTCCTCATCGTGTGCATTTTTGAATGCACAAAAAAGAGGAAAAACAAATTTATGTGTAAAGAAAAAAATTGTTTTTTTTTTTTAAAGAAAATATATGTTAAACGAAAAGCAAATATGTATACTATTGTTGTATTATCTTCTATATATACATATATTTATACCATTCTCATACATTATGAAAAATGAAAATATTCTTTTTTGTATATAATGCTAAATTTTGCTTTTTCCATTTTTATATTTTCAAGAAAAATGACTAAAAAGAAAATAAAAATAAATATAATGTATATATATTTTAATAGGTAATGAATTTATATTTTTCTTGTTTCTTTTTTTGCTTTTTTTGATTTCCTATATTTTCCTTCAGAATGGAATAAAGCGCATAATGTGCTTTGAATATGCACATAATTTTTTAATAGGAAAACAATTTTTAAAAGATTTTTTTTTTTACGTATATTTCTAATTTTATTTTTTTAAATTATTATTTTTTATTTATTTTTATTTTATTTATTTTTTTTTCAAATCTATTTTTTGGGAAAATTTATTTTCTCGATTTGTAAAAATACTTGAATTTTTCCTTTTTTGTTTATTTATGTGTATATATGGAGTTGTAGATTTATTGCAGCAATTCGAAACAATAAAAATATATTTTTTTAAATTTTACTTGATGGTGGTAGGTTATAAATTCGCATAATTTTTGTAAATTTTTTTTATCTGCAGTTACTTTTTGTTTGTTTTTCGTTTCGTGTGTGTATACGTACAATGGAAAAGTCGATTAATGTTTCTCATTTAAAATTCTTGGCCTACACACATAGTGTATGAAAAGGATAATATATAAATAAAGAACAGAATATTTAATATAGTTCGTTATTTTGAAGTTTTTAAAATTTAAATTACAATAGTTATTGATTTTAAAATTTGCAAAGTTATTGCAATTTTTCTTAGAATTGTATGTACCTACCTACTTTTTTTTGCCATTTTCTATGTGGGCTTACTTTTATTTTTCGATTCAGTTTAATGTTAGACAATTGAAAAATCTGCTTGAATCCCGAAAAAAACTTTAATCCATGAACCCAAATCAACATATTTCCATGAGTTATGATTTTAATTTTGAAAGGTAAGATATCTAAACAGGGCTTTTTTTTGTACCGGAGCTTACCGGGGCGCAGCTCCGGTAAATATAAATTAAATAAAAAATAAAAAACCAATTCTTATTAGATTTAAAAAAATGTCGTTATTTTTCTCATGAGAAAAATTCGTAATGAACGATAATTTTTATCTAATAAAAATTTTAAATCATAGATTTGCCATAACTAGGTTTGCGATTGCTATTTTTTGGTTGCTATTTTTTTTCTAGATTTTTTGTCTAGTTATTCTGCGATTACTAATTATTCTACGTTACTTTGAAGATTTCAGGAAGTTAAGAATTTAAATTTATTTTTCAAATTATTTTCACTTATAATATAGTTTTTAAATATATCCCAAGAATATGAAAATAATAAATAGTTATTTTAATACCCTACCAAAAAAAACTTAGAGGAGGCGAGATATGTAACGCATAGAAAGTTTCTGGCAATGTTCGAACGCCTAATCCGCCTATTAAGAGCCCTCACTGCGGAAAATGGGTCTTGGTTTTGCTTTGATTCTAGAGTTAATACAATCTCGACTGAAGTGATTTTTGATATGTTAGACAGTATATGAGGCGGATATGAGACAGTATGTGAGGCGGATTTTTTAAATTTTGAGTTTTGTTTGCCCAAATGAGCCTTAGAAAAACTTGAACATATTTGCTGAGATTATGCAGTAAAGGAAAAAGATAATAAAAAATCTCAAACGCAGAAATAAAGCTAAAATACCACTCTCCAGGACTGGTGACGTCAAATTTTGAATTTCTTTAATTTCCTAAACAATTTTTAATTAGTTTCATTTATTTCTAAGAATTTTTTAATTTTTTTGATAAATTCCAGTTTCTGCACAGAAATAAAATTCAAATATAGTTTTGTGATTTTCTCGTAGAGGTGTTTTTCGTACATTTTTTGTCGCATTTTTCACGGCCGTTTATTTTCTGTAAAATAAAACAAAAAAAACTGCAAAAATAGCAAACAGAAATAGAAAACAGAATTTCATATCGAGGGCTCTTAATATTAATGTACAATACAATCAACAGAAATTCAGTTTCTGTATCAGTTTTCCTTCTATAGAATTAAAAATAATATAGCGTTCCGGTAAATATTTTTTTCCAAAAAAAGCCCTGAATCTAAATAAATTGTTATCTGTCGGCACAGCATAATAGTATAATAAAATATAGTAATTTTGATTAATAAATACTGGAAATAATTATAAATAATAAAAAACAATTTTAAATCGTGTTATATAATGTACACATGTATTACAATATCATACATCGTATGTATGTAATAGATTATTTACAATTTTAATTTTTATATTTATGTTTGCATATGTAATTTTAATTTCTATTTAACTAATGTAATTAATTATGTAATACCAAACATTATATCATTATAAAACAAAAATCAATGTTATAAAATTATTACAAAAAAAAAGAGGAAAACGCTTATCTTTCTTAAATTTTGGTATAAATTACTAATAACCTCCCATTAAATTAGTTAGCTAATTAGAACAATAATTAATTTATTTAATGGCTCAATTTATCTAATAATGAAGAATTATATTTATCACAAAAGCACTTTCTGTCACTTAGACTAATCATTTATTATTATTCATGTTGTCATAATATTCATAATAATAATAATAACAACAATAATATACTATACAAAAAAAAAAGTTATAATTTTTTTTCTTTCCTTTTAAAAAATAATATATATAAATACATAAAAAAAAATTATAATTTTTTTTTTTTGAACAGATTATCTTAAATTGCTTGTTAAAAAACATATTTAATTAAGTCATGTTTCAAGGATATATATACATATTTATATAATGTTTTTTTATTTTTTTATCTATTCCCATATAATTTCTATTTTTTTTCCTTATTCGAAATAAAAAATTCTATTATAAAATTTATTTTATGTTTCAAAACCAATATTTTGTACAAACATACATTATAACATAAACATAATATTTATATTATATACATATTTATATAGTAGTAGAGTATAACATCAAAACAAAATAAAAAAAATATACAATAAATTAGTACAAATTTATAAGCAAAATAATCATAAAATAGTTTAATATTATCTTTTTCTATAGAATGTGGCTAGGGAATGACTTGATGTATAGCATAGTTTATGAATAAGGAATTTTATATTCTATATGTGGCTTAATAATTTATCAACGTGACATACGTAGTACAATATCAAGATTACATCGTTTTAAAACCTCTAAAATTAAATTAATAATTTATAGTTATTAAAATTTTTGTAGTCAAATATTAAAAATTCGGGTATAGAACCTTGTTATTATTAAACGAGGAACACATTTTTTCTGAAGGTTTTATTTCCATTTTATAAAATTGTTTTGTATATTAAACCAGGATATAAAATGTATGTACATATTTTTGTTGTCAAACTTCATAATGCCTAAACATATTTTAATAGTACTGCAGGCATTAGAGGTCCTTCGAAAACATCTCTTGAACCAAAAAAAAATATTAAATTCTACACTTCTAATATCGGTTCTTCTAAAAATAAAAGTTCATTATAATGTTCATGAATGAATTAGAAAAATAAAAAACAGAAAAAAAATAAAAATTCACTCACCATAATAATTTATAAAAGAAGTGGTGGACAAAAATCGTTATTGTTATCTGAATTTATCTCATAAAAGCAATCGAAAAAGCATTAATCTTTCTGATTGATTGTTGAGTCAATAATGCCAAAATAAATCACATTCTTAAATTTTCCAAAAAAAAAAAAAAAAGAAAAAAGAAAGAAATCTGAGTACAAAAAAAAATTTATTTATTTCAAAGCCCTTTTTCCGCTGAAAACAAAAATATAAAATAAGCCGTATAGAATTTTATAAATGACGACTTTGCAAAAAATAGAGGGAAAAAATTGTTTTTTTTTTTTTATCAGGATTGGAAAAAAAAATTCTAATAATATATATTTTCTGATTAAAACAAAACAAAGAAATAATTTATCAGAGAGTGATACAAAAAAAAAAGAAAAACGACCATTTCGATACCATCAAAAAATTGGACAAACAAAAATTTTGTGCCAGTAAAGCAAAAGAATTTAATTCTTTTTTTTTCTGTTTTTTTCTTTCTTTTTTTTTCTGTTTTTAAAAATGAAGAAAAATTTGAAATAAAAAAAATTAAATTGATATTAAAGGAAAGTAAAAAAAAAGCGAAAAAGGGAAAATTTTATGGGATCAAATAAATTAGGCGGAAAGTTATACATAGATTTGTGTTATTAAATCTATGTGCATTGGTGAACACATTAAACATGCGGCTCCAGCAAAATTGAAAGATAATCAAATAAGAATTAAACCTATTGATTTTAAAATCCGACCTGGGTCCCTGGGATATTATTGCACTGAGCGTTGACAATCGTTAAGAAAATAAAACACGGGCGAATATGTTTATAAGATTAATTTATTTAAAAAAATTATTTGAGGTAATAATTCTTGTAATTTTGTCGTCGGCTTAGATTGAAATGCTGTTAGTCTTGAGAAACTCAAATTACAGCATTTTTGAGGTTGTCAATGAATCCAACTTTTAATTACCTATTCAAAACACCAGGTTGGACAACCTTAAAAAATGCTGTAAAACGCACCGATTTTGAGATATTTACGAAAAACTAAAATATTCTGAATATGTCCTCGTTTTAGGAGGACAAAAATGGTCAGCTTATCAAAATTAAAGTTTGCTAGCTTGTAAATTTTTTCCGAGCGCTTTCATTTTCTTCATATTGAACATTTTATGTTCAAATTTTGATAATTTTACATGAATCAACAATAATGGAGAGATATTAGAGAGTGAAACTTTTTGAAATTATTACTGACATATGCCAAAACAATTTTAATTTGTATGTAAGAAGGCCAATGATCAAAAAAAAAAAATATATATTTTTTAGGTCTTCGGAAATTAAAAATCAGAACAATCAAAATTAATTAAATTTATAATTAATAAAATAAATTTAATTAATTCTTTGAATTCTCTTCACAAGTATTTTATTTTATGAAATTTTAACGTATTTACATAACCATTATTCGATCAAGTAATATAAAAAGATTAAAAATAATTTTATTTTCTAAGAAAAAAATAAATAATAATAAATTTCTACGAAAATAATTTAATTTTTTTATTGAATTTACGAATGTGCAAAAATATAATATTATATATACAAATACATGTATATACATACTTATACTTTTCCATTTCTATTGAATACGGAAAAGCAAAGTTAAATGGAGAATGGTTGATCTCAAATTATATTGCCAAATTTATCAACATAAATATTTTATAAAAAGTGCCAATAGAAAAGTGAAAAATTTAATTTGTTTTTTTTTTTTTTTTGTTTTTTGTTTGCAGGATTTTCATTTTTGTTCAGCAGATTTTTTTATTAAAACAACTCTAATATGCTTTTTCAATTATTCGAGATAAATTTGAGTTTTTCTCTAATTTCGAAAGCTCAAAGTTGAACTTGAAGCCATACAAAAATTGTTAATTTCAATTAGACGGATGAATAAACTTTTGTATTAATATATTTTTCATTTTCAAAATCATTAGTTAATATATATCCTTTACACTCACTTAACATTAGGACTGAATTAATTAGAGAAACATAATTAACTATTCATCTTTGAACTTTTGTCTAATTAAGGCCTGATGAAGTAAAAATTGAGAACAAATTAAAAACAATTTTATTTTAAATCAAATTAGCAGAAAATTCTTGGAAGTAACACCATTGAATTCATCAGCAGTTCTGACAAAATTCCGATCTGTCAGATCCCATCAGAAAACGATTAAATGTATCTTTTGACAACCAGACAAAAAATATTTTCAAGTAAACGTTATTGATCTTTATTTTTTTTGTCTGATTAATCTAGGCCTGACGAAATAAAAAATGAGAACAAATTAAAAACCATTTTATTTTAAATCAAATTAGCATAAAATTAATGGATTCATTATCAGTTCTGACAAAACTCTGATCTATCAGATCCTATCAGAAAATGTATCTTTTGACAACCAGTTACAAAATATTTTCAAGTAGACGTTCGATCACAGTCACAGATCGAATCTTATAACCCTACTATACATTTGTTGATACAGGTTTAAAAACAAAAAATTTAATTGAAATAATTTTTTGATATGCATGTGAAGATATATTTTTTTTAATAGGTTTAATGAAAATTATAGTGTTGGAACTATAGGGATTATTTAATATATAAACATAATACTATTTACTATATATATAATATTTTAAATTTAGGTTGATTATTAAATAATCTAACTTTAAAGCTTATTTATATTAAATTAGCTGAAATTTTAATTGTTAGTTGGGCAAATAAAAAAAGGAAGCTAGAAATTAATATACCACAGAATGATTATTATTTTTTATTTTTTTTATTCTTTTAATTAATTTGTTATTTGTTTTTTTTTTATTATCCACTATAAAATATAAATTATTACTTATTAAATTTACTTTATAATTTTTCCCAAAGCTATAATTTACAATCATTAATTAATTGTGTGCTATTTTAAAACTGATACAAAATTTTATTCACATATTCTTATAATCGTCGTTGATGATTCAAAAATCACTAAGTTGTTATTAACTTTCTCTGTGTGTGTATAAGAAGTATTTCCTTTATTTTAAACAAATCCAGAAACAATTTTAAAAAAGCCAATCTGTAAAAAAAATAAAATTTATTGGTTAACCATAAAATTGGATCGTAATCTCGTTTATGGTGAGCGAAATACGCTAAAAATATTTTTAAAATATCGCTACAAAGTAAGGAACACGATATTTCAGTTCTAGAACTTTAACTCTTAGGTTTTAAGGTAACTTGTGTTTCTTTTCTATGCAAAAAACTGTAACTTTATGTATAGTTGAAAGCATCTACGTTTCCTTACTTTTTGTAACGCTAACAAATTAGGTTCATACATATATTGGAGGTACTAGTTCTGTTTTTCATCCCGTTGCAATTGTAGTTCTTGAACTAATTTTTTTTCTAGAGTACTTTTTTTCCACGAAGATATGTCATTAGTATAACCTCTCTAATTCTGTATAAAGTTTTGATGTTTTAATATTGAAATTTAAAACTTCTATTTCAAAAAGGAAATGTATATTTTCATTATTCAATATTGAATTTCCTTCCAGTTGGAATATAATATACTTTTTAATCAATAGCAACGAATTTTTATAAACGTTATTCTTGATAAAGTAATTCAAATTCTAATTGCATTTTTATTGGGAACAATTACATGTTCTATGTTCATAATACAATACTATAATTATTATCAAATAACTATAATTTTATTATACACATGTATAAAATTATATTCATAATATAGAGTACTAATATGCATTCATATAAAATTTAAGGTGTATAATATAAGGTTCGTTTTCGTTCTAAAATTGGTAAAATTATAGCATAAAATTATGGGGCTTATAATCATTGATAAAGCATACGTAGCATAATTAAAAATAATATAATTAATTGAATTAGCTTTTCCTTTTGGAAAAATAATATACATTTTATGTGCAAATGCACTGCTTTTATATGTGCTGTATATTATTATTATTATTATACAGAAAATTATCTGACTCATATAAAATGTAATTAATTATAGATAACAATTTTGCAATTAAAATGTATGTATATATATTAAAAAAAAAATATGGGAAAATTACGCGATGGCTAGATAGACTGTTTTAAAATTTTCCTTGTAAAATCTTTTTTTTTTTGGAAATCAAATATATTTCCCTATAAATAAAATGAAATTTAATTTACAATCGTTTGCGGATTATTTGAATTTGTAAAGTTATGCTAATTAGGTATTGGAAATTTTTCAACAAATCGATTTAAATTAAGTATTTTGATAAATTAAACTTTTGAAACCTTGGAAATATCATTTTTTTAATACATATAATATTATAATTAAACATATATACTTTTTTAAACAGCGTTTGTCTGGAATGGTTCTATTTTTTCAAATTAAACGATTTCCTCAAAACATATTATCCTTCGTATTAAGACCTTAGACTTTTATTTCATCGACCTAATGTTACTATTCTAAAGTGAAAAATCATTAAAATAATTTTATAATGGTTCCGCACATATGAAGAAGAATTAATAAAATTTATCCAGCTATAAAAAGTTGTTTCCACAAAAAGAAGAAAAAAAGGGTAAAATTTTTTTTGGTTCATTATTATAACTATATTAAAAAACATAAAATGTTATTTTGTCAATTTCTTTTTTAAATGGGTCACATTAGATCAGTATCTAATCTAAACAAAAAAAAAAGAAAAAAAGAAAAGTAAATAAAATTAAAACCGAAAACATTTAATATTATAATCTTAGCATGGTAGATACTTAATACTTAAAGTGAAATCTCAGCGAAGAAAATTAATTTCCACCCTAAAAAAAAATTTCTTACGATTCATAAGAAATAATATATAATATATGTACATATATAGAAAGAAAATTTTTAACATCCTGTTTATAATGTGCTAGTTTTTTTTTTTATTATATATTTTAAGAACAAAATATTTATGTGTTTCAAAGCATATATATATCGAACCAACCATATTATCTGAGATAATATATATTAAAATGAACGCTTAAGAGGATATCGTTTTTTATATTAAAAGAATAATATATTTTCATTGAAACGAATAAACTTTATCGGTTTGAGCTTCAAAAACGAATTGTAAGAAGAAGCAATATTAGTACTCACTATAATATTTTTTTGGTTTTAGGACAAGGTTGTCTAATAAAATTAGTTTAACATTTGAATTTTAATTTGGAGCTTAAATGTACAAAAATCTGTAAGAACTTATTAAAGAAGTAAAGTAATAGTATTGAACATTAATTAGAAATGTAGTCCTAATAATAGTGTCGTAATTTGTTCCTGAGTGCCACTTTTTAGTAACTAATTTTTAAAGAGATGCTTCAGTTCATCAAATTTGAAGATGAAGCGTATTAATTTTGACAAATCGTGAAGTTAGACTGGCAAAGAAATAATAAAATTCACAGTCAGAAAAATGTATTTAAATTAAACAACAATATTAGAATAATAATATTCTTTGCCACTTCATATTTTAGTTAAATATACCGCACATCTTCTCTTCTTTCTGAAGTTGAAAATTCAAAAATTATGATTTTGTTAAGTGGAATAGAATTTCCGGAATGATATTTTCATTTTTCTCTCCGTGGGCGCTTATATTATTATCATCATCATTATTATTGTTATTATTATCGTCCTCATATGAAATATTTTTATTAATGAGAATATGATGTGCAATATTGCCGTCTTAAAGGAATTTTATTTAATTCCAACGTGATTTGACTTTTTAATCGTTCACTGAGACGTTGATTATATATTTTTTTTTTGAAATAAAAATATATTTGAAAGGCAAAGAAAAAAAAAAAAGTTCAAAAGAAAATACGAAAAACATATAATAATTAAATGCACTTGTGCATTCCATGAAAATAAATGAAAATTGCAATGTTAATTATCTTTTTTCCGTCTTTCGTTTTGAAAATTTTAAAATGATTTGCTTTTATATATTTACACTTTATTTTCATCGGGGAATATATCTTCATTTCTTCATTTATAATAATGGAAAATGACAATAATGTATGTATATGAGAAAATTTTTATAAAATCTTGTCTATTAAGGTTATTGCTTACAATTTAGTCAGAACTTTGAATGATTTTTAAATTTTTAGATGATGTGAAGAAATTGTTAGCCAAAGTCAAAGCAAGGGCTACATATCGACATAATGTCACTGCGCATTTTGAATATACTTCTATATTTGTAATACATATTTCTATTTGATTGTATTGCTTTGATTTAACACTATTTGCATTTTTTCCTTATTCTTACAGCTCTATCCATGATCAGTATAACAATATAGATTTAGTCAGTTACGAACAAATGATCTTATAGGCAGGCCAAGGAAGATGAGGGTCTTTTGACCTGGGCTTTTTAATCTAGGGGCCCCCAAACAACATTATACAAAATGATCAATAAAGATTACTTCGCACTTTTACGTATACGCAACTGCTCAATATTATGATTTCATTCTTGTGGTTCATAGTGAAATATATGATTATGTTTTGAGTTGTAACATAAGTTATATAAAGATTTATTAAGCAGTAGTTACTACTTGGTTAGTACTTGTAGAATTTCACGTTTTCAAATTTTTAACCTTAAATTGTTTTAGTTTTTATCTGTAAAATTTAATTAACCTCTAAAATTTAGTTTTTTGAACTCTATTTTGGCAAATTTTTTTATTAAATAGGAGCCCTCATTATGTTGTCTGACCTGGGCCTCCAATTGTCAGGCCTTGCTTACACGTATGTAAATATTATATTATATTATATGGGCTAGTAACCCATATGTATGCATATTTTTCATAAAATATTTACAATATTCATATACAGAGATCTCACATATCAAATAATATATATGAAAATCATAAACAATTTAATCAGAAGTTATGAAACACAAATTTTTCTCATATGCTGTTGTATACTTTTATTTTCTTTTCACACATGAAAAACTTATGTCCCTACCTTATTTTTACATATAACTTGTGTTTTATAAAGTTTAAAATTTTATATTAATTTAAAATTGTTGTGGTTCTGAATTAATATTTCATATGAAAAAGCTTATAAAAGTTTTTTTACCTAATAAAAAAAAAAAAAAAAAAAAAAAATTCAAAGCAGAATAAAAAAAAAATAAAAGAAAAATGAAATAAAAAGAAAATTTACCAACATTATTCTTAATTTTTTTTTTTATTTTTTCATGAATATTTTGAAAAATTTCATAAATTTTAAAAGATATTTGGAGTGATATCTAAAAGAAATATATTTTTTTGTTCTTGCTTTTGAGAATTTTTCCATTATATGAACTTTTGCACTTTGTTAAATGCGTTTCCATATTTCTTTAATATTATAGGATTCTGCATCTTTTAATTCAGCGTTCAGTAGTGAAGATATGCTTGTACTTCAAGTCTATATACTAGTCATTAGAAATAAAAAGTCTAAGTTCTTTTTCAAATTTTTGCCGAAGTCTGAATAATGGATTATAATTGTGAGCTTTAATTTACATCCGGTTGATATATAATTATTATATATACTTATATAGGTCACTTCAATGAAATTTCTATTCTAAATAAGTCTATGAATACTATTACAATTAATTTGATTGCAATAATTTTCTTAAATTGATTTTAAATGAATTTAATTCATGGGTTAAAAACCTACTAAAAGTTTTGTAAGTTTATTCTTAAACTTCCGATAGTTTTTCTGTTTTCGAACCCAAATAAATATAACTTTAAGTACCTAACTGGAATATATTGCATTCCATTTTATAAATGAAATTGTTTTTAATTTACCTCCAAAATTTACTTGAACATTAAAACATAAGTTTAAGGAGACATAATACATATTTTGAAAAACAAATTCACTATGAAATAAACTGATTTTTTCCCATAATCTTTTTTTTTTTCTCTTTAATATCAAAAATATAATGGATGGCAATATGCTGTGTGTCAGGTTCAATTCTTTAGATTAATGCATTATTCAACATGCCACTATTTATTTCATCTTACTTCCGATTTCTTCCATGTGCCAGATACTCTCATAATATAAATATAATATATATTCATATACTTAAGTATAACAACTTCATATAATATTATTTTTCTGTGTGTGTGTTTTTTATTATTTTCTTTAAGAAAAAAAAAAAGTAATTCCATATTTTATGTTCTTTAAGGAAAACAGTACATATTTTTTTCTTTTCTTTCGTAAAATTTCTTCTTTCTATGAAACTGTGATATGCGATATGATAAATTTTTTTTTCTTTTTTTCACAAAAAAATTCCAAAAGGAAAATAAAAATTAAAAACATAGTGAAAAAGAGGTAATTTTTTGTTGAAAAGAAAATATTTTGCAAATATTTTTATATTTTGCAAAAAAAGATAAAAGCGATAGAATGAAAACATTGAGATTGTAATATAGTCGAGTTTTTTAAGAGTCGTTTCTAACTACTGTTGCATTGTTGATAAAATTGCAATTAATTAAAGATCTGGGCGTTTATTTGACGATAAACTTTTTATTATAAGCCTTCAAAGCCCCTGATCCGACCTAATTTAAAATATTCAAGCCTGGTTTGGGACTCATTCTATCAAGTTCGCAAAATTTACTATGTTCCACACAGGTTGAAGTTGACCCCTATAGAAAAAAGACGTGAGATACCTTCCTAATAGAAATAATTAAAAGTAATGTTGTTTCTAACCATATTTATGTTCAAATTAATTTTGCTACTAACTCCAGATTACGTTCCCTGAACCTTTTTGTAACATAGAACCAATTACGGAATGCTTAAACCTATAAACAGTGATGCCAGATTGAAAATTTAAAAATCCCTACAGCAAGCAAAAAATTTCCCTATTTTTCCCTATGTTATATAGATAATTTTCCCTACATTTTACCCTACATTTTTTTTTATAAAAATACTGATATTTAGTTTTTTTTTCAAATTTTTTAAATAAAAAATTGATTTTTCATGTTTTTTTATGAGATCTTTTTTATTTTTGAGGACACAATTCTTATTAACTTGTAAAGTAATTTGTCTGTTTATATATTTCTTTACTATTTTCGACACTCTCGTAGACCCACTTTTCGTCATCACAGCGAGCTGAAATTTGGCACACAGGTTCATGTCGCGTGACAATTGAAGCTATCAAAATTTGAAGCGGAAATTTCCATGGAAAACCCGGAAAATCGGGAAAAATCATTTGAAAATTTGGTACAAATTTAAGTAGTGATAGATCCGTTTTAGGAAAAATGCAAAGTTTTCTGATTTTTCCGAAAACATTTTCCGGAATTTTCCGGCTTTTCCGGAAAATTTTCCGGTAAAAAAGTTTTCTAAATTATGCAGGATCAAGTTCCCTATCAGCTGGCATCATTACTTTCTCTCCGACAAATGTGAAAACTTGCAGAAAATATCGAAGAAAATTCATGTAAAACGCTTTTCCGGAGTTTTTCCGACCAAGGAAGCGTTTGAGCGTTTTGCAACCTGAGACAAAGTTGTACAGCGAAATGAGTTGCATAAAGTTGCTTTTGCAGAAAACTCCATGGAAAACCCGAAAAAGCGGAAAAATCATCGGAAAAATTTTCATCGATATGATTAGTCATAAAATTGTTTTCAAACATCCATGCAGCACATAATAACAATTTAGTTAACGTGAAAAAGGCAGAAAATAAAAATAAGTTAAAAACGAGTTTGGCAAAAAACTGAGGCCAGGCCGCATGAAAAAGTAGAAAATAACTTTTTCTTCACACACAGAGGTGGACTCAGATTTTTTGATTGGGACATTTCTCTTGAATATTCTTTCTCTTCATGAATCAAATCACTTACGTCCCAATCAAAAAATCTGAGTCCACCTCTGTGTGTGAAGAAAAAGTTATTTTCTACTTTTTCATGAGGCCTGGCCTCAGTTTTTTGGAAAACTCGTTTTTAACTTATTTTTTATATATCAAAAAATTACAAATTCATTTTCAGTAACATTTAGATTTAGCATTAATTGTATAAAAAAAATAATCATTATTATTAATTTTATAATTATAATTAATTAATACTAAATTTTACTAAACAAAAAAAAAATTCATTAAAAAAGTAAGGAACATATCGTCTGCTCAGAAATGAAACAACGTATGATATTTATACGTCATTATTAGATAATAGCAACATTCGATTCCTCGTACTTGATTTTATAAGTACAACTATTTTGCAATATTCTTAATGTTGACTAAAATGTGTTTTTTAGATGAAAATTTTACATTACTTGATATTTTTCCTTAAATTTTTTTAATTTTCAAATCTTTAAACTCAATTTCTCGAAACTATACTTTTCATTATACATCGTTTCATTTCTCAGCAGACGATATATACTTTAATAGTATTAATTATATAAAAAAATAAATATTGCATTTGTAATTATTAATATTTGCAATGAATTTAAGAAAAAAAATATTGGCCAACCAACATGATAAAAAATCCCTACATTTTTTAACATTTGAAAAATCTGTCCTTTTTTCCCTACAGTGTCTTTTTATGACATAATTCCCCAACATGTAGGGAATATTCCCTACGTCTGGCATCACTGCCTATAAATCGAATGCTGATTTTGGGCAACAAAAAGAAAAATTAGCTTTTCCTTATCAAAAAATGTTTCTTTTAGTTAGTTCAAATAATAATTATTCTTACTCTGACGAATAGAAAGTGTCTTGAATAGTGTAATATGTTATTACATACTACTTTTTGTGCTAACCTGAAATAAATAAATTTTGATCGTTGAGCAATTTCATTCACTTTCAGCAAAGCCAAAGTGTGAAATTCTCTGCTTTTGAACAAAGGAGTTATATGCTCTTAACCAGAGACAGCTGGAAATTATTGTCATATAAAATTTATATTATTTTAAATTTCTTTAGATTTTTGAATGTATTTTGAAAAAATTAGTATGTGAGATGACGGATGGCTGTAAAAGACTAAAAAAATGAAAACATCCTGATTTAGTCGTCTGGGTGCTGAAATTGGTACTGTTTAGCTCCCGATTGTTTCAAGGAAGTAGGGGTTGAGAGTGGATTTCAATCAAAACTGGTATCTGAATAGAGAGCGGTTACGGTATAAATTGAAAAAAAAAAATCAGAAATGTACTGTTCTAAATTTTTTGTTTTGAATGCTAATTCGTTATCAATTATTTGAAATTATTGTCGAAATCCCATAATTTCTTTAAGGGGGTATTCTGGTCTAGAGGCACGAATTTAATGCAATTTTTGAAGTGCTGTAAAAAAAACCAATCAATATTTTTACTATTCATTTTTTTATACGATATTTATTAATGTTTTAAGAATACAGTAAAAAAAAAAAAAAAGTAAAAAATTCAAAATTCAAAAACAAAAAGTTCGCAGCTGATGAAGTGGGGGCTCCCAAAAAGTTGGCACGAGACCATACCCACGATTCAACCCTTCTGGCAATATGAAAAAAAAAAAAAACAAAAACGATTATAAATCTATAGGAATGCCTCTATCTTTCTAACTAAAAAAAGTTGAAAATTTTTTTTTTTTTACAAAATGGCGACTACTTGGAAAAAAGTTTGTTTTTGGACCACTTTTTTTTAGTTTTTCGAAATTTTTAAAAATAGTAAACATTAAAATTTTGGAATGAGGATAGCTCATGCAATAGAAAAGCCAATAAAAAATTTGAAGTAAATCTGTTCAGTAGGACTTGAGTTATCATGGGTATCGTTTTATAAAAGACAGTTTTGATAAAAACGCGTTTAAAATTTCACGTAAAGTTTCTCGCAGTCTAATTCATGAAAAATGATATTTAAGTAAAACAGGCAAACCTCCGAAAATAATTTGAATTTTTTAAAATCCTCTGAAAGGGTGAAACTTTGAAAAAAAAAAAAAAAAAATGATTTTTTCAAATTTCCACACCAGAATACCCCTTTAAGGTAATATTAAAATTCTTCTTTTTAACTCATATATACAAATAAAAATAAAAATTTTCATTGAAAAATTTAACATTTTTACTTAAAAATTTATATAATTTTATCTTCATAACGTAATTATCATATAAGAATAATAATAATAATCTCAGAATTATATATACCTACAACTGAAACAACATACTATGTCAATATAAAATTGAATGAATTTTTTTTTTTTAATATTTACAAAATAATAATAACAAATAATAACAAAAAAAAAATAGTTTAATTTTTTTTTGTTTCTAGTTAATATATTGTAATATTTATTTATAATATGTAAATGTACATAATTCATCAGATGGCAAATTTTTACAAAAAAAAAACCAAAATCAAAAAAAACTTTTAACATTTGACGAGAAAAAAAATTTTTTTTTAACATGAAAACATTATAATTTCCTGTTGTTAACAACAGAACAAGAACAAGAAGAAGAAGAAAAACAAAAACAAAATCAAAAAAAAAAATCTTATAAGTTGAAAGTGGCAATTCTTTTAATGTGAATTATAAATATGTAATATTATTTTTTATAGACGTACTATTATGAAAACGAATAACATTAATTTTTTTTTTCTTATTTTTTTTTTTATTTATTTATTATTATTATTTTTTTTTTAATATTATATTATTATATCATTTTTTTCTTTTTCTTAATTATTATATATTAAGGAAATGGGTTATTATAATAAAAACACAACCCAGAAAATATTTATTACATACAAAAAAAAATATATATATAATAATAATAATTTAGCATTGAAGTGTATAATTTAATATGTTGAAATCATGTTGCCAAAAAAAAAAACAAAAAATTAACTTATAACGATTATGGCAATTGTTTGGTACTTCAATTAAGTATAGAATTTTTATATAATTTTGAAAAAAAAAAATGTTTTTTTTCATCTGAAGATAACATTAGGTATTAATTTTTGGTGCGTGTGTCAGGAAAATAAATTAAAAAAAAAAAAAAAAAAAAACAAAAAAATCTGATTTTACATATTATTATTATTATTTTTTTTCTCTTAAAGTAAAAAAAAAAAATTAGCGAAGTGTGTTTTAAAAGTATACAATTTTGAAAGTTCAAATTTCTGCCTTACCTTGTTTGTACAATATATGTACATACATTTTTTTTTGTTAATTTGATTAATATATCTGTATATGCATGTGTTCATAGAAAATTTTAAGAAATTTTTCATTTTATTATGTAAATCTTTGTATTAAAGAATTATATAAGTTGATTTCTGTTTTTAAATTAAAGTAATTTCAAAGGAAATCTTTTTAAGTGGTAATTAATGAACATACCGAGAATCGTTGTAATATTGTTTTTATCGAAGAAAAAACTATAACTTCTATAACTTTTAACATAATGAATGAAGAGAGTTGAAAATAAGCTCAAAATCATCATTTTTGTAATCTCCATCGCAGAATAGAAAATGGCAATTTTTTATTTATTATTTAATTATTTATCATGATGAGGTAAAGAACAATAAGTAAAAAATTGTAATATCTCATCATCTCATCATCTAGTTCAAAAGTTATTTCCGGCTTTCAGGGAAACAAAATAAAAAACTTGATAATTTTCACTAAATAATTACCAATTTAGAGCGATAAGAAACAATGAAGCGAATTTAATGCAAATGTACCGGGTTGAAAATATAATTTAGCTTTTTTGAAAAAATATTTTTTTTGTAACTTTGCCATTAATTACAGCGATGTTAAAGGTGCTAAAACAATAAATTTAGGCAACTGAAAATGTGTAACAAGTACAATTTTTGATTTCATTTTTAAAGTAACTTGTTGGAATCGATACTTTATGTTGTCATAGCGAAAAAAGTTTTTTATTTATTGTTTATTTTTTTTGTATTGTTTTTAAAATTCACTTTATGTTTTAAAATTAACTAATATTTTTTTTTTACAGGAATTTTAAGTAATTGGCAATAGTTTATTCTTTACTCAATCGATATTTTTCTTACGATTTTTTTTTCAGTTTATTGATTTGGCAAAAAGAGACGATTTTTCTTAATGAACTTAATGAACTAGAGAATAATATTAGTTAGCATTATTTCTTATTTTGTTCATATTTATTCAAAAATTTGGCCAAATAATTAAACGCAATAACTTTTTTTTTACAATCTTATATAATCTCTGTTTGCAATTTATTTTATTAATATAATCCTTTTTAAAAGAAAAAAAAATATCCAATTTTTATGTATGTTGTATTATATATGTAAAATGCAAATTTCCTGCTTTATGCAAGGTTAAATTTTTAATTATATTTTTTTAATGAAGTAATTTATTATTTGGGCTCTCTTATCAGTCTTTTAAAATTATGTATTTATATTTTTTTTTATATAGGTAATGAAATTTAGTTTGTGAAATCTTTATATAAATATAGATTTCGCATATATGGATGTATAATTGAAAGCCTATTTTTGTAATTTCATAAAGAACGAAAAATAAAAAACATAATACACCATACATTAAGTATTATATAAAGTATATGTATTAATTTTCGTTTATAATTTAATATAATGAAAATGGAAATAAATAAATACTTATATAGTTTATGTTTATTATGATGATATATCAAATTTCATATTCTTGATTTATACAATTATTTATATATAAATATATATATATATATATATATATATATATATATATATATATATATATATATATATTATGTTTAGTATTATTTTTGTATTATTATATTATTTATATAAATACAAGAATAATTCAATTAATCGCAAGTTGACCATTAAATGAGTTGTATACGTGTTTTAGATAATTTTATTTGAAATGCATAGGTATGAGGAAAAATCGATAAATAATATATAAATGATACAATATTAGGTGTAGGGAAGAATGCTAAGTAAAATATATTATTTATACAAAATTTATTAAAAGTCCTTGTATTAAATTTTTTGTTTTTCTGTCTTATATTTTTATGGAAATGAAAGTTGAATCAAATAAAATAAATAGCCAAATTGACTGAAATGTTTTCTTTTTTTTCTTTTAATGTATGTATAGTGTACATAGTAAAATAATTTTTCAAATTCATCAAATTGTATTTAGATGCTTTTTTTTACATTATATTATTTTTGTAATTTATTCTTATATATTAAACAAAACTTATAAAACATTAAACTTATATATTTTTTCATTGCAATCATTTCAAATGTCACATAACCTTCAGAATAACAAGATTGCAATTTTTTAGGAATTTAGCTATTTTAAATTGAAAATACAATCGGAATTTTTTGTTTATGAAAAGTTGAAAAATTGTTTTATCTAAGCCGGTTTGTATAATACCATAAATTATTTATATCAAGATAAAGCAGTAGGAACATTGAAAATCTTGCTTTTTAATGTTTAACTGGATAGCCATTTTTGTATTTTTTATTTTCTCTCTTTTCTTTCTCAATTCTTCAACAAAAAAAAAACGACATGAGAATTTTTTTACTCCTGTTTATTTCGTTTTGGTTTCTTTAATTATGTCTGACATCTACAAACAACAACGATTTAATTACGATGATTACGATGTGAGAGAAAACAATGTTCGGTATCCAATGTTTATTAAGCAAAAATAAAAAGTAGATTCAGAAAAATTGTTCATAATGATTTGTCTTTATTATACATAGTTTTTGATAATACTATAATGACGAAGAATTTTATTTCGAAAAAGCAGAATTAAAAATATTAAAGATTATAATTAAGAACTATAATTTATAATAATTTTATTGCATTGTTATTGTAAATTTTGACAACATCTTCTGGGCAATTTATAAAACAAATTTATTATTTTTTTGTATATAATAATGATAAGTTATTATAAAAACATATATTTGATAGTTGCAAGGATTAAAAAAATAAATATATGAAATATTATGCTTGTATACCTAATATTTCATAAATTTACTTCTAATACATACATAAACTTCAAATCTATGTTATTAGTTTAAATGATTAACTAAGTATAAACTATTTAATGAAAATAGCTGTAATAAATTTTCCTAAAAATAAATCTTTTTATTTGAAGAAAACAATAATTTATTCTTTATTTTTTTTTTTTGTTTTGAATGAATTTATTTATCCTTGTATTTTCTATATAAATATTCCACATTATTTGAATTAATTCATAAAATATATCCTTTATTTATACATAAATTAAAAATAAATCTTTTTTTTCCTGTTTTTGGACCTTTTGTCAGATTATATTTATTTTGTTTAATTTAAAATTTTGATCCGGATATTAAATTTCCTGGAATTTTCTTTTGTAATGAAATTTACATCTATATAGAATGAACTTTTAAATAAAATTAATTATACGTCATTTACAATTTTTAAATGATTTTTTCTTATTTTTTATTATTCCCAACACTTTGAAAATATTTGCAAATAGTTCGAAAAATGAAAGAAACAAGAAATTAATAGACCAAAAAGTGAAACCTGTATTAAAAATAAAAAATAGAACAGGCAATTTGTCCTATGAAAAATTATCTGTTATTGAATGAACCGAAAAAATAATATACATTTTTTTTTTTATTTAAAGAAATATCTACTAATATTTAAAGTTGAAAAATAAATTTCAATGAAATATAAATTTTTAAAATAAAAATGAAAGAAAATTCTTCGTCTGACTAACAATACAAATTCATATTATTCATATTAATACTCTATTATAATATTATATTAATAGTATATACAATATACATACATACTATATATACTACATATATTAATACTGTAATAGAATCCGGAGAAATTTCGATGAAATTTCTTTCGACTTTTCATATACAGTCATATATTTCAATATAAGTAGATGTATGAAGGCGCCGTGACATTTGTCCGCGGGACATTTGTCCGCGATGAAATTTGTATGAAAATGTCATTTTACAAAATATAATTTTTCCGCGATTGATTTTTAAAATTTTTAGCGGACAAATGTCAATTTTAAATTTTTACCGAACAAATATTATTTTGCAAAATGTTATTTGTCCGCGAATGATTTTTCAGTTTTTAGTGGACAAATATCATTTTGCAAAATGTCATTTGTCCGCGATTAATTTTAATCGCGGACAAAAGTCATTTCGAATCGCGGACAAATGTCATTTTGATGTCCGCGATACAAAAACAAATCGCGGACAAATGTCCCGCGGACAAATGTCCAACCCCCATGTAAGAATAAAGCCCGGTGTTCTTGTTACAAGTTATTTTGTTCAAACTAAGTTGATCCAAGTTGACTTCGACAAAATTGTAAAGTTCTTATAATTTTTTTGCTCTTGCTTTAGATAGTAAAGATATTTATTTCTTTAAAAATTATAAATTAAATGAAATTATTGATAGATAATGCGATTCCATGCTAAGAGCTTCGTATCATATTACTTTATTTCAACTAAATCGATTTCGAGGCAATATTACATCTAATACTATATAAATATAATGCCTACATTATTAGCATAAGAAATTTAGAATATAGTATTGTATATAAGTCATAAACTTTCTTAAAATATTAAAAAAATAATTCATAGTCATCATTTTTTTATTTATTAATTTATTTTAATTAAATAAGCTAGAAATTTGATATTGAAAATAAAATTTTATTTTTGCGGATATTGTTAAATTCATGAGACTGAATTGTTGGCATTATATTATATACCTATATATAGTAGACAATATGTACGAAAGGTAAAAACAACAACATCACAAATAAAAAAGAAATTTGATTAAAATTTATGGCTCGTCATAATAATCCATTTAGATAGTAATCATCATCATAACAACAAATAATGATTCTGTGAAATTTTTGGTAAACAAAAACCTATATACCGTCATAACGAATTTCAAATAATAAATGTTGATATTATTATACCTATAACCGTAATATTTATATTTGGTTTTATTTGCAAAATGGTTATTATGGTATGGTTACACACTTATCAAATAATTTTACATTACATTAGATGCAGGTGGAAAATTTTTATTTTCTTTTTCATTTGATGCCACCACTGATGTTTGATTAATGGTATTTTGCCTATGAATTTTTCATATATTATAACAAATGTGTTATTATTATTATTAACTTTGCATGTTATATTTTTAGCCTGTGGGCATTCAGTTTTTCTAAATTAAATATAGAAATGGTGTTCAATTAAGTATTGTTTAGTTTATATTTTGAAGTCATTTTGATAATCAAAGACTATCTTAGGTTTGATAAAATCTTTAATTTTTATTTTTCAGTTACACATTTTGTAATTTCACATACTATCACAGACATTTTGCGTGAGGATACCATAATTAATGTTTTTTGTTATGTCGTTTCAACTGAGAGAAAAGTTTACTACAATCCTAAGATAAGAAAAATTTTTGTCGATTTTTGCTCTAATTATGTTATATATAAGTAAGGTTTAATTGATTGAGAACTCTACATATTTTATATCAAGAGATTGGAATTATGTTTCAATGACGACTATGCCGATTTCTGTTATGAACATGTAAACATGTATAATTATTATAACATATTTTCGTTTCTACAAAATAGAATTAAAATAAGTATCTGCACGTCTATTACCTTGTAACGTAAGTTAAACATTTTTATAATAATTATTCAAAATTATAGGTATATCTTATAAAAAAATGAGTATGTTGTTCAAAAATAATTCTTGTAATATCCTAATTCCTATAGTATATAAATTATAATTTATTTAAAATTTTTTTTTACTCAAAATATACTAAAATCGCTATAGAATGACTAATTTATACATACCCAATTTTTTTTTTTTCAAAATATTTATATACGCACAAAAAGTGTCTATAAATTTAAAACATGTATATGTTTAAATAATGTATATTATATTGATAGAGAATATTTTCATAAATTAAATATCGAGATAAAAGACATGGAGCCAAATAAAAAAAAAAAATAAATTCATACGAATTTTCAATGTCCTACACATTAAGTAAACAAAATAAATTAAATTTTTTAGAATAATATGTATAGTAGATAATATATATATATATATCTTTTACACACATCCATAGTATATGTGCGTATAGAACTTTTATTTAACATTTTATAAGTGTATTAAAGAACATAAATTGAATAAACTGAAATGGAAAGCTTGAAATTATTTTATGAGACTTGTATTGCTTTTATTAGAATGAATTTTTTTTTTACACATTACCGATATAAATATCATAACTTTCTATTAGGCTCATTAGGTTCAATTCAAAACAAAATATCTGTACTATGTACTGTGTATATTATGTATACATACTATATTTTGTTTTTTCTAAAAGAAATGTAAAAATTGTAAAAAAAATTAGAAATTTTTTCCAACGATATGTGTAAGGTGTAAGCTTGTTTAAGACTTTTAACTACAGTTTTTATGAGAACGAAAAATTAGTAGGAAATATATGCCTTTGAGACTGTTCTAAATTGAATATAAATGTTCTTTCAAATTTATTTTAAAATGTATCTGTTACATCTATACCATGTCCCATATCAGCTTTGATTTTAATAATACCAAGTATATACAACCACAAATATTGTTGATTTCCAAAAGCCCAGCAACAAATGTGAACTATATAAATATCGTCCGGAAATATATTGTTCAGTCTTTCTTTATGCTTACATTTCTAGATATTTTAATTTAAAGTTAATTTTTTTTCCAACATTTGGATAAACTGTACATATCATCATATTATGGTTTTTTTGGTCGAGCTTATAGTTGCAGAAAATCCATAACAAGTTGGACGAACAAAAATAATGAAACAAAATAATAAATTTTAAAAATAAATTTATCCTAGTTAAGTTACATTTTTGACAAAATTTAATGGTTAAATTTTCTCAAAAAAAAAAAAAAAATTCAATAAAAAAAATACAAATTTTTTTTTATTTGTGTAATATAAATCAATTTTTATGATTTTTAAGATTGAAAAATGTTTTTTCACTGTGTGAAATTGGTGAAATAAAAATCCTACATTTCGTATAATACTAAGTACATTCGTATGAAAACATATAAATATGTAACAATCTTTGTATATACATCTTATAATATAAATAATAAAAAAAAAATTATACATGTACATATATTAAATTTTTAAAACTTATAATCATAATATATGATTAAGGAAATAAAAATGAGTGAATAAAATTTGCGACTGAATGGTTTTATTTTTTATTTTATTGAAAATCCTTTAATCGTAATATGAGGGCTTTATGATTTACGATTGTGTAATGCATGCCAATAATATTTATATTACAAAATTTATTCAGCTGACATGAATTTTATTCTGGATTGAAGTATTTTGACAAAAATTAATAAAAATTGTATATTAATCAATCTATTTACAAACATATTGTTTGAATAATTTCTTCCAATGGCCCGAAAGCCTTTGAAAAGCCCTCCACTATTACTAAGAAGCTATATAGTTTTTGAATTTTCTTTTCTGTAATGGGAAAAAATGTTGTGTGGTCAAAAAATAGTTTAAATATTTTTCAGTTACAAACATTTATGTGGGAAATTAGTATTTCGAAAGGTTTTATTTTTAACCGCGTACAATTTGTGAATTAACATTTTTTTTTTTGTGGAAAGATAAATTTCTTTTGCAGACTTATAATCCTTGTGTGAAAACAAAAATTGTGTTTTATTAAAGTTAAATATATACAAGCATCATTCTATATATAAGTTAAAGTTATTATATATGTAAAATTTTATAAATTCAGTTAAGTAAAATAAACAAAAAAAAATCGAGAAATATTTAATTTTTATACAACAAGAATACGAACAAACACAATATTGATTTGTAATAATAATAACATTTTAATGTTATTTTCTTTCGAACTTTATTATAGTAAATATATATTGAATTGAAAGAAAAATAATAATAAAAAAATATATATATATACTAAAAATTTCAATAAAATTTACATATATTTAGACTAAATATACGTTAAATTTTTTATTTATTCATAAGAAGATGGTTTTGTGAAGGATTTTTATATATAAAATTTATGACAAATTTAGACCACACTTTTTTCTTTATTTATATAAATAAATATCTATATATTCTGTGTTATTATGTATATACATATTATATTGTACCTACATACGTATGTAAATTGAAAACATTTCAAACTCTTTTTATATTCGATAAATAAATTTTATAATCGTATATGAAGATAAAGTATTTATTTTATTTACATTATTTTTTATTATTGAATGTATACACATTTTTTCTTATAATAATAATGGTGCTATATAGATTAAATGTAAATATTTTCTTGATAAAATCTATGAAATAATAATTATATATTAATATGAATTCGTATATAAAAAATTTAGTTCCTGTATATCAGTTGTTAAATTATTAAAGAACACAAATGTAGAAAAATCGCTATGATAACAAAATATTTATTATATAGCTAAATTTAATTCTCGAATTTTTCACAAGTACTCTCTAGATATAATAATGTCTTCTTTTTTTTTGTATGATAATTTAAACTTGGTAAAGTTTTATAATTTAAAAAATGATTTTTATAACAATTTTTCAATTTTATTTATACACAAAGTATATAAACTCACACTTGTATCTGGCACTTCAAATAAAGACTATATCCAAAAAAATTTATAATTAAATTAAAAGAATTTTTTTTTTATTTTATTAACTTTACATTAAATTTATAAACATATTCTTTATTTAGAAAAAAAAAAATTATGCAAACGAAATATATTTGAACAAAAAGCATTTTTGATAATTTTTTTTTCCCTCTATACATAAAACATTAAAAAATATAACATTCAGGATGGGATTTTTTTTTCACATTAAGAGAAAAATAACAAAATTAAAAATCCTAGAACCTAAAATAAAATAAAAAATTTCCAGATGTAAATTTTTGTGTTTTTTTTTTTTTTTTGAACTATGCTCTTATTCTTTTTATATATAATGTATTATTTATTCAGGCCAATGTTTATAGTGCAATTCATTATGCAAATTTTAGTTACATTGAAAAAAAAAAAAAATGTTTTGTCTTATAAAATATGATTTCATTGCTGGAATATTTCATCAAGAAAAATTATAATCAAAGAATGTAAAATGTTTTACAACATGTATTGTAGAAGAAAAAAAAATGTTTTTTTTTACATAATATTACACTGACACAATATAACTATAACATTATTATAATGTGTATTACAGTATTTTATTTTTTTTTTCGCAGAGTTTTATCATTTTAAAAAACCCAAAAAAAAAATTTCATGTTTTATACTCGTTAAGAAAAAAGGTATTATTTATTTAATTAAAAAAAAAAACTTGACTCGAAATTTTAATTAATTTTGTAAATTTATGTTTGTAGACTTAGAAATACAAGAGGTCTCGCAACATTTTAATCTTAATTATGCATAATTTATCTATAACCGCTGTATAGCATTAAGATGATTATTTGAACTTTAGATATATAGTTATATATAGGGTTGTGATTTTTAGGTAATTACCTTTTTTCAGTCGTGCGTAATAACAGATTTTTATTAAAATATCTCCACGTTTCGAAAAATTTGCTGTAATTTGAGCCCAATATGTTAGCGACTTTTTCTACCTATTTCATGTTTTAGCGACTATTTCGACTTTTTTGACTTTTACTGACTTTTTTAAACATTTTTGACTTTTTTAGGAACTATTTTACCAATTTTGTTCTTACATTAAAGGCCGTCATAATGAAAAACATGGATTTTTCAACTTTGAAAAAAATTTCAAACATAATATCTGGCAGAAGAATGATATTTGCGAGCAATATAACGTTCAGGAAATAATTCCCTTTAAGTATGGCCCTATTACTTCGACAGAAGTTGAAAGATCATTTTCTATACATAAAAATCTTTTCAGATCTAACCGACAAAAATTTGAATTCGAAAATTTACGAAAGCATTTTGTAATTTATTGCAATAAATCAATCAATAATTAATAAACTCGTTTTTTCATTTTTATTTCAAAATCCTGTTCATTTTTTAAGTTTTTTGTGCAATGAAATTTATATTTTTTTTTAACTTTTAAATGAAATTGCTATATTAATATAGTCGCACAATAAATAATATGAAAATCCAAAATTATTATCTTTTTTATCATTCGTAGATTTGAAATTTTTGTATCAAAATCTAAATTTCTGTAAATTTTTCGGAAATTTTTTTTAACTATTTTTTTTAACTATTTTTTTAGCGACTTTTTTAGTGTCTTTTTTAGCGACTTTTTTTTGTTTTTTTAGGAACTTTTTAGGTGTCTAAACAAGGTTTTTGAGGAACTAAAATTCACAAGCCTATTATATACATTAACTGTGTAATTTTTTGCTATTTTTTAGTTTTATGATATCATATAAATGTATATAAATACATACGCCTTTTAAGCCTGACTCAGTGGCCATTCGTGGCATTTTGTCATAGGCATTCAAATACAAAAAATAGTACTTAGTATTAAAAAAGAAAATCTATTATTCACTATACAAAAACGGAAAATTTATCAATTATTTGTTCGGTTGTTTTATAATTTACGCATCGTTTATGAACGAAATGAACACTTAGACCAGCGATGCGCTAACTTTTTCGGACTGCGACATCCGTCTTTAAAAAAAAAAATTATTCGACCCCACCTAGCAAAATTTATTGAAAAAATAAAAAAAAAACTCTTCAAGAAAATTTTTTAACAACATTGTTAATTTAATATTTACATATTTTATTCAAAAAAAAAAATTGCGGGAAATTTAAAAATAACACTAATTCTGATTTATGATTAGAAAAGTACAAAATTTATACAAAAAAGTTACATAAAATTCAAAGAATATTTTTTCATAGGTATTTCAAATTAATAAAATCAATTTATTTGGACTTATCACTGACTTAGACGAGTCGCCATTGGCCTGACTTATTACTTTATCGGTGACACGGTACGTGTGCTTACGCTTAGTGCATTAATAATTATCAGTATCTCATTTGACTGATTTATTTCGTTTTGGTAACTTAAATTTCTTATTTGTATCAATAATCTATAAGCGGTCTGAGGATTCAAATCTATGTCCGATAAAGTATAACTAGTTCAAATATAATTTCTTAATTTGTTTGTTTTAATCCTTAAAGGAAAAGATCTTTCCTTTCACTATAATCTTTTTTAACCAAAGTTACTTAAATGTTTATTTTTACTAAAAAAAAAATCTCAAATTAATTTGACATGTTTTTATTCGAAGGATATGCAACTGAAACTTTTTTTTAAATTATTTTAGAAAATTTTGTGTTTAACTTTTAACAAGAAAAATTTCTCTGTAAAAGTTATGCAAATTTAGAGCTTGTAAGAATTCTTCGTTTTTTTTTTATAAGAATTTGTTATACATATTCTTAAACTCTTCTTAATTATTTTTGCAATCATTATAATATATACATATTTTCATTATATTTTATCTTGCAAAAATATGTATAAATATTGAAAATATTCTATTATACTATCACATATGTGCATTGCATATATATAAATGCTTTCATTCATAATCGTAAAGTAAATAAATGTTTAGTTCTACCGAAATACGTAATTTCAATATCAATTAAATCGTTTCTTTTATATCTAATCGTTTGAATGGTATTTAAAGTAAAGGATATATATTTGATAATAAAGCACTAATTTAATATATTTTATTTTGTATTTTATAGATTTCTAATATTTAGGTATCCGTCATCAAAGTATATGTTCTTTAAAATTTTAAATCATAATATCAAAAGTTTCTTAGGGCCGTTTGCACCGATTAAACTTAAAAGTTACACTTAATTTAGGTTAAACTTAAATTTAAGTAAGTTGCTTTGAAAAAAGTATGAAAAACTTAATTAAGTTTTACTTAATTAAATTTCCCATGAATTTCCCTGTCAAATAAAAAAAAAAAATATTTCCACAAATAAATAAATAATATTTTTTTTATTTTGGGTTTAAATTTAGTTGAAATATACAAATTAATTTAAAAAAAAATTCAAAAAATTATTGCTAATAAAAATATGAAGGTAAGTATCGGTAAAAAAAAATAAAAAAAAAAGAAGTGTCCAAATTTGACATAGAAAAAAAAAATTTAATTTGTTGTCAACAAAAAAATATTTTGTTGTAATTTTAGGTTTGTTTATAGTAGAGATATGGTCAACGTAATTAACTCGCGCATTTTCGCACGTAAAAAAACTGTTTTTTTTTACCTGTTATGTTCAACGCCGTTCAATCGCGAACAATAAATATAAAAAAAAATCAAAATTTAAATATTTTTAGGAATTTGAAATTTAATATTATTTTTAAACACCTTTTTTTTTTTAATTTAAATATATTTTGAAAATTATTACAAAATGAAAATTAATCCACTTTTTTATTTATTATTTTTTTTTTTGGTTCAAAATAATATTTTTTTTCCATAGCAACGAAATAAATAATAACAATACAAATGTTTTGACAATCTACGGCGTAAATACTGGGAAAGTTAAAATATTTGAACTTTTACGTGCGTAAGCTACGTTTTACGTCGTTGCTTATAACATCTCTCATATATTTTCATACAATTTGATTCTTTACGTGCGTACACGCGTGTGAATTACGTTCACCATATCTCTAGTATTAGATAGTAATTTTTGTAGGTATTTGTTCCTATTAAAATATTTTTTCATACAAATATTGAATTTAACTAGAACTTAAAATTTTATGTTCACAAAATCTATCACTTAATTTAAATAAGACTTAAGCAATTTTAAGTGGAACTTTAAATTTGGTGCAAGTAGTTAAGTGTTACTTTGATACTTAACCAAAACTTAAATATTTAAGTTTAATCGGTGAAAACGGCTTAAAATTATAATATTTAAATGTAGGTATACAAATAAGATAGTCAGCTAGGAAAATTAAATTATATCTTGAACTATGTTTTTCCAAAATTCTTATATTAAAATTATTTCTAATTATGTAAAGTACAAAAAATTAAATAAGCGAAATTTGAAAAAAAGTATTACAACTCTATAATAATTAATTTATTTCAAATATTTTTGGTTGATATGCTGGTGTCGCCAAAATGGGAGCTTTTCTTATGCCGCCTGCCACCGTCTTAGAGGTCAAATACATATGTAGATATAATCATTGAAAACTCTAAGATTAATATAATCTACTTTAAAAATAACATGACTTATTACTTTTTAATATCAAGATAAATTTAAAATTTGCTGTGCACAATCTATCCACAAACTAACTTTTAAAAAAGAAGTATAGGTACCTATGTATTATGTGAAAAATTATTTTTTTATTCTCATGTAATAATAATTGATTTTATCGATTTGGGGCTTTGAAATTTCCTTAAACGCGCAATAAATGTTGTTGTTTAAAAAAAATATACCAAAATCTTATTTTGTTATGGAAATGATTTTCACACTATTTATACATAGGTTACAAATTTATTATGTTTATTTAAAAGCAATTTTCTGTTAATTCTAAAAAAAAAATAAGTTATGATCGTTATGTAGAGGAAATTCTTATTCATAGATTTATTTTCTTTTATTAATTAAAGCGCACACGAAAGGAAATCAGATTATGAGAAATTTCTCAATTTAATAGAATTTCTTTTTTATTTTTTCCTTACTGTTTTTGCCTAAATATTATTATTATTATTATTATTTTTGAAACACAAAACCTTAAAAACAAAATTAAATAAATTTTCTTTGATTCGTATATGTAATACAAATCCCTTCTATATAGCATTATGAATGTATCCCTACATATGGTTACATTTTTTTTTTATCCTAAATTAAAACTTTTCCTAAGAGAGAGAGAGAAAAAGAAAATCTTATGTACATATATAAGTACATATATGTATAAAACATTAATTCCGAACCAATTTACTTTCATTTTACTTTTAAATACGATTTGAACCATAAATTTATAATAATGCTTTAAGGATTTAGAAAATTCATCAATTTCCGTTTTTTTTTCTCGTTGTTTTTTTTTTTTTGTTTTTTATTTAGATAGGTATATTTTATTTTATTTTTTTTATTTTTTATTTTTTATTTTTTTTTGTGAAGAGATAACCTAATTCTTCAGTTTTCTATGTATGTTGAATTTATGTATATCATGATGCAATGCTTTGAAAAAAGATTTTCATTACTAGGTAAAAATCTATATTCATTGACATTAAGCTTTTGAAAATGTATATTTAATTCTAACACATACATTGCTATACATAGCTATACAAGTATGTTATGTGTATAAGTATATACTTAAATATGCATTATCGTATATAAATATGTATGAATTAAATTTTTGAAAAAGACTAAAACAAGAGCATGAATGGATTTTTATTTTATTTTATTTTATTTCATAGATGCAGGATGTACGTAAATAATGTGAAAATTTTAAAATTTTAATACATATTTGATATTTAGAATATTTTGATTTTAAATTTGGTAGAGATATATGTTGTTTTGGGGTTTTTTGGATAATTATAACAAAATAAGGAAAATACAAAAAAAAAAAAACCATTATCCGAGAAAATCTTTAAGATTTAAAATGTTTATAAAATGTTTATAAAATTTTATACACAGAGAAATGAAATGAGATTATTTTATTTCATTTTATATTGCACAAATTTTATCTAACTTTATATATAGTTTCATAAAAGATTTTCAATATAAGATTAGAATAAATTTCCATTTTTACAGCGTGTAAAGCCTATTTATTATTCGATAAAATTCATTGATAAGAGTGTAGAAAAAATTCAGAATGTTTTTTTTTCTTCTTATCGAATATAATGTGAAAATTTTAAAGAGGATTTAATTGATTTAATGAAATAAAAAAATTTGCTGAAATAAATCTTTTTGATATTATTTTTAAAGCTAAAAGTATTCTGATAATCGTAACAGATTCAATTTTATATAAGAACGCCCTACAATTATATACACTTTTTCGAATTCATGATAGTAAGACAAAATATTTTTGGGACTATTTTATAATTTTATATATTTACTATCGAGCGGATTTTCGTGTATTGTTAAATTACCCAGTAAGTTTGATACAAAAGAGAACTTGAAAACATAAGCATTGAATTCTATCGTCCTTAATTTAAAAAAATGCAAGCACAGGCAGAAGCGTGTTATGACATTATGGTGCCCTAGGCAATTAAAATTTTTCTACATTTACATAAATAATCAACAACTTGAAATAATAAGGAATGCTTTAATTTAAAAAAATGCAAGCACAGGCAGAAGCGCGTTATGACATTATGGTGCCCTAGGCAATTAAAATTTTTCTACATTAAAATGTACATAAATAATCAACAACTTAAAATAATAAGGAATGCTTTCTTTATTTTATATATATTTATTTATTGATTTATGTATCCAAGTTATAAATAATGAAAAGAAAAAGAATTGAAAAAAATTAAAATAAAATAATTAAAAATGAATAACAAAATTCAATTATACACTCAGAGCTGAACTGGCCTACCAAACTAGCGGCAGCTTCCCGATGGGCGGTGCCAAAATCCGTTCTCTAAAATTGGAATATTTCTGTTACATTTTTTTAAGCGTAGAAAATTTGTCTATAAATAAATCTTTTCATTTCTCGGTCCTAAATTATTCCTAGTCCAGCCTGTATACACTTATAAAATAGTTCACAGTGATACTTTTCTCACTTTATGCTCTACAAATTATCAATAAATTAACATAAATTTAATTTTCCTTGTGCTCACCACTTTCAATACATACTAAAATTTCATACAAAATAATATTATGTGACATGTCACAATCTAAGATTTTACTGTTTTAAAAAGATTTTAAAGCAGACAACTAAAAATTAGTTTAAAATATTATATGTAAATAAATTATTTTGTGTTTTGGCGCTCTTAAATCATGGTGCCCTAGGCTATTGCCTAATTTGTCTACGGTGTAATACGCCGCTGAACACAGGTATATTTGAAATTGAAACTAAAATTTTTGTTTAACTTATACCTAACCTTTTAAGTAAGATTTCTTATTAAATCGATATTTTGGCTTCGTCCTGTCTGTATTACTTTAATGTTGCTGCAAAAAAAAATATTCACTTTTACTTTTATTTATTATTTAAAAATTTGATAAACATGCAATGTCTAGCAATAACTTTTTTCACTTGGCAGAAAAAAAAAGTTTTGATATAATCCCAGTTAAAAGTACATACCTATATATAGAAATCAATTTCCTGAATTTTTAAAAAGGAGTAAATACAATTTTTTTTTTGTTTACAAAACTTTTTTTTTTCAAAGCATTTAATGTTGTAAAACGATATTTTATGGTAGTGAATATTTATTTGTCATATTTTATAAAATGTTAAACTTTCCAATGAGCAATTTTTTTTTTCCAAATAATATTTATACAAACACTAGAAAAAAACCTGCACAGAAAAAATAGTGCAGGCCCTAGCCTAGTTACTATGCCCTGTTTGTAGTCATTTCGAAAAGAATGCTTTATTTTTTTATTGATAAAGTACGCCTTGGTTTTTTTGTTTACATTTAAAAGTTTTTATCAAAGTACGCTTTGCATTCAGTGTTGCATAGTCATTCGGTTATTTTATTTATTATGTACGTGTACGTTCAAAAAAATAAATAGAGGAAAGTGCCAACACTGCCAAGGTCGTTTAAGAGGTGAGTTCACCTTTTATTATATTAGATTTTGTTGGTCACTTATATAATTACCAATGACCTGTAGTAAATTTTAAATATATTTTGCTCTTTTTTCGGTTCACTTCGTTTTTTCCTTGTCTACCTTGGCTATTTTTCTCATCCTAAATTTACTTATGATTTCATTTATTTTAGTTCCTTAGCGTATATTCTAAAGTCAGTACTAAGAAATCTCTGTACTCGAATGGAAAAAAACATAAGTTAAAAACACATTCACACTTGCTCCTCTACAAAGGCCAACACTTTTCCTTTCCTTACTCCCTAATCCAATTAAATTGAAATTATTATATTAAAGAGCCTATAGTCATCAATTTTATTCATGTAGCTTACAACAAAGATCATAATTTGCCCAAAAAATAAAAACAACGCTACACTTATAGGTTACCAACGTTTTCTTGGGAATTCATGAGTTTTAACTGCATCAGAATCAGATGTTGAGTTCAAAATGGATTTTATCGAATCAAGAATCGTTGCTTTATTGTTCTTTTCAGGGGTGGCTCTACCATATAGGCAGCCTAGGCGGTCGCCTAGGGCGCTAAACTGTGGAGGGCGCCAAAATACGAGAGTATTCTAATATACATTATATATTATTAACAAATGAATTCTGATTATTGTATTATTTAGATAGATAAAAATAACAAAGTTAAAAGAACTCTAATCAGGAAAACGAGGTGCACCATCGACAATCAAATAAGAAAAAAAAATTGAAAAAAATATATATCATTTTAAATATTATACATACCATTTTACTTTTTTAATAATAAATAATTATATCATTAAATGTACTAATATTATTTTTAAATTCTATTTTTTTACCCTAAATTCACTAAGAACAATTTCATGGAGTAAGGTTATTTTCTTTACATATCTGTTTTCATTGGTAGAGAGGGCGCTACAAATAGATTGCCTAGGGCGCGAGGAAAAAAAAATATTTTTGAGCCACCGCTGGTTCTTTTATATTTTTTTGTAGGATTAAAAATTTAATTTAATTGATTTGAAGGAAAATTTTTATATTGTTTTCTTTTTCTCAAGTAAAATTAATCTGGATATTTATCCTTGGTAATTGTTAGTATATACATACTCCTGTACATAATTCTAAAATTCCTTCAAGAATTAAATAAAATGTTACTGAAATATATTTAGTCTTATACATAAACATAGATACATTTTTATTCATCATACAGTATAGTGCCCATACACAGCATAAATACATATATTATATTGAACATAAATATTATGGTGTGCATAAAATGTAGAGTAAATGAAAACACCATTATATATTTATGTGTACATATTAAAAATCAAATAATGAAACCGATTGTTCAGACATGAATTTGCTAAAAATATATATGAAAAATAAGAATAAAAATATTCAGTATAGTAAATAAAAGTGTACATTTTCTATATAACTACTCTACTTGTACGTTGAACATATTATATCTACTGTTGTTGTAGGTATAAAATAAAAAATTATAAGATTATTTTCATTGAAATTAAAATTGCACAAAATATAATGTACCTATATGTAGTTATACACAAAATTGTGATAAAAAGTGGTTGGTAAAAAAAAAATTAAAACAGAAAAAACATATTAGATTAGAAATTTTTAATTGTCACACAATATAAGTTTGGTCTTGTCTTTTGTTTCACATAAAGATTGCTTGATATTTAACACCTTTTTTGTTTAGCTTTCTTATATAGACTTTTAAGTTTTATAAGACTTTTAATGATAGGCACTTGAAGCATTGTTTTTTTGAAGTGAAACTTCTTTAGAGGCATTGTGATTGAAATAATGAAAAAAATGTAAGTGTCAAAAACCGAACGATTATTGTCAAAAAAAAAGGCAAAATCCGAACGGCTATTGTCAAAATCCGAACGATTATTGTCAAAAAAAAAGGCAAAAAAAAAAAAACAATAATAAAAAATTTTGTGAAATAAAGACGAAAGAACAAAAAAATAATATGAATTTCCGGGAACCAACAAGTTTTTTTTTTGGCACAAACCTTTTTTATTTTCAAATATTTTTCCAATTATATTTTTATTTTTTAACCACAATTTTCTATTTTTCGTTCACAATTTTGTACACTTAGCACTAATTTTTTTTTTTCATGTCCGCGAAAAGAAAAATTATACAATTTTTTATTTAATGCAAAAAAAAAATAATTTTTTTCCAAATCGATGTGAAAAAAAATTAAAAATTTTCATTTAAATTTATTATGTTTCATTATTTTCATAAAATTAATTTAAAAAAAAACCACTTCAAAAACTTTTCATGGCATTTCTGCTGTCATGAAAATAAAAAGAAAAGAATAAAATAAACAATGATAATTTATATTGTGTTCTCTTTCTAATTGTATTGAATTAACAGATGTCCCTCTAGTGGATGGTTTTTATAACTAGATTATTCGATTCAATTTTTGATGAAACTGAACCCTAACCAAGTGGTTAGATGAAATGAGAAAAAAATTTTTCTTAATGTAATTTGTAGTTTGTTAGTGTAATTTATTTTTGACATTAAATTACACTAATAAAATGCAGGAGGAATATGTTTATTACAATTCCATTTCAGAAGAAGTACTAATAAACATGAAATTTTTCAGGCATATTTGAAAAAGTTATTTTAGGTTAAACTTTTCGGGCAACAAAAAGAAAACATGATTTTAGCCACGCTGCTGTTTTTTCATACATTATTGTCGCTAATAACCGGAACAGCTTAAAATATAGTAGAAATCATCTGCAATCAGTGTTGCCATAAATCTAGCCATTTTGAAATAATTTTATGCCACTAAACTTTTTGAGCTTAAAAAGTATTTTAGAATTTTTAAATGCTTTTATCTCTAATATGGTCTTCGCATTAGTGGAATATTTCAGGAAAATGAACTGGATTTTTCATATAAAAATATATTCCGGAATATGTATATTCCACTTTCATATTCTAGTTTGTCAGGGTTAAAATTCTATATTTATAGTTACTTTCACTCACTTTTTGAAATTTTATTATAGTTGGCAACAATTTTTTTTGTCAAATTCGAGTAAAATGAAAAAAAAAAACCAAATAAAATTGATAAAAAGTGAGATAAAAAGTCAAAATTTTCAACAACAAAAATTTTTTCTCTTTCTAAATTTTTAAATTCCACTTCTCATCAAATTTTGTAATGCGAACGGTAATTTGTTTTCCGGAATTTAATTGGAATTTAAATTAGAATGCGAACAAGGTACAAGCAGTCGCTGGGTTTTAATTTTTTCTAAGCCGCCGAATTCCCCAAAACAAGTAATTTTAAGTCGACTGGCCGCAGCATTCGAAGGGCAAAAATCAACTAGTCGCCGTCGAAAAAATCGATCGGCGTCATATCTTATATGCACTTGGCCATTTTAAATATTTATTTAGCCTTCCCAGAAAATACTACTTGCCATGAAGTTTCACTTCTTCCGTGTGTCCCGAGACTCACATATGTTTTTTTTTTGTTATTGTCAGTTATTTGGGGATTAAATCATGAAATTCCATTCTCTTATACTTTTAAAAAACAGAACCCATAAAAACAAAGTTTCTGATATATAACACAACCCATAAAAACAAAGTTTCTTATGTATATATCCTGCGAGGCAATTGATATGAAGTTCATATAAAGGCGTTAGCGTGTGTGTGAGTCTGTGATGCCAAAGTATATTTTTATTGACGACAAAGTGATGTGCAAAATTTTACCTCGATTGGATACCGGAGATTGGGTTTATTTATAAAGGTATGTGTGTGATGCAGGGCTGTGGAATCGGTCAACAAAATTACCGACTCCAACTCCGACTCCTCTTTTTTTTCTTTGGCGACTCCGACTCTGACTCGGACTCCGACTACTACTTTGACTACTTTCACTCTCTGTCTGATACCAATGTACTATACTTTCTGTTCTGTACCCGCACCAACAATTATAAAAAATAGAAATTGCCATAAATTTTAATATGAACATAAAAGGGTATTTCCCGTAATTTTCCCGGTAAGCCAAAAATCGTGATAATATATTTTTATTGGATTTCTGTGCCAGACACTTGGTTGTTGCTTTGTTAAATTTAATTATAGAAATATAATTATAAAAATGTTTTACTTAATTTAATAAGTTTTGGTCGAGTATACTTTAAATTTAATAGTTTTGGAGTCGGAGTCGAAGTCGGCTTCATTTTGTCGACTCCGACTCCAACTCTTACCGAGCAAAAATTACAACCTACTCCGACTCCAACTCCACGACTCCGACTCCGACTCCACAGCCCTGTGATGCCAAAGTAAATTGCAGCTCCGATTGGATACCGGGAAGTGGGTCATTTTTAACTTTGTAAGTTTGTGGAAACTGCGGTGAAGTTTATATAAAGAATTTAAATATGTAATAATAATGTGTGAGTGTGAGTTTGTGATGCAAAAGTGCAGTGTCATCGAGGACACAGCGATGTGCTTAATTTCAACTCGATTGGATACCGTGAAGTGGGTAAATTTTGACTTTCTAAGTTTGTGGAAACGAAGTGAAGTTAATATAAAGAATTTAAAAATTTCAAAATTTACCTAATTTTTGTTTGAATATCCATTTTTTGAGATAAGTTCTACTTTCTAACTCACTTTAACTTCGGTTGATTAAATATTTCAGGAAAAAAATAATAAAGTTTAAGCTTAAACTAGTGTAGTTTAGGTTTCTGCACAAAAAATCCGGTAGTTAGTTACACCAGTTAAAACTACTTGTTAAAACTAGAAAATGAAAGAGTGAACTCAGTTATTTGCAATAAATCACGGCATATTTTCAATAGATTAGGTCGGGCAAAATAACAAAGAATATAAACAATAACAAATAAATATTTAGTTGTCAAATTTACACCAGTTTAATTTTCATTTATGTCCGAACGGTTTAGCTAAAACCTATTTAGATCGCGCCCCCCATAAATGAGCATAATTTTTTCACAGCCCTTTGTATGAAAAATTGTTAGATTGTATTGCAAATAATATTTATTCACGAATTATATTTTTCACATAGAAATATAATTATTTTGTTATTATTAAATTTAGTGAGATCTTTTATTGGCGTACACAAAATTTTTTTTTGGATGTTATGAACTTGATGTTATTTATAATGATATATTGCTTTCAAGAATTTTCTGCGCCCCAAAATTAAATTTCGTGGCCCAACTTTGAGGCGCGTCCCCCCGGTTTAAGAACTGCTGCGCTAAAACAATATTCTAGTTTAAATTTTATGTTTCAACATAATATTAGTCATTATTATATTATTGAATTCTATATTTTTCATTCGCAACACATTTTTAACGTAAAATTGATGACTTTCAGGTTTGCTTTTTTTTAAATATATACGATCTGAATCCTGATATTCAATTTTTCAAGATTCAATCATGCTTTAAAAAAATTTCAAAAAGTTAATTGTCTTTCAGAGCATCATGTTTTTTCAAGTATTCTATAAACTATGCGTAAAATATTTTTAATAAAATATTTGATATTTAGTTACTGAACAAATTTTGATTGCTACAATTTCCGAATTCAAAAATTTTCACTAAAATTAATTGAAAAAGCTTTTCTTTACACACAAAAATATTAAAATATTTACAGTAACAAAAAAATTGTGTGAAAAAATATTTTCACCAATTCATTGAACTGAAATTTCAATTTCAAGCTAATTATTTTATCAATAGTAATAACAAAAAATAAAAAATACCAACTAAAATTGTTTTGAAAAATTATGCTGCATGGCTAATCAAAGTTTTTTTCCAATCACAAAATAAAAAGGAAATTATTAAAAGTTTAGTATACGCCCGTATATGTATGTACACATAGTTTTCATAACTTTGTTGTTAAAAAAAAAAAATTGAATGCTCATCAAAAAAAAAAAAATTACTTTTTATCTTGTTTTTCATGTTTGTTCAATTTTTTTTGATTATTATTATTTATTATTGGCTTGAGGATTACTATTTTAACACTGTGTTAATTTCTAAATTTTTTTAAATGTTATACATCTAAACGTTCAAGCTCTATTTAACAAATTATTGAAAGTTGAAAATTGTTTTCTTTTTCATTATATTTTAATTAGTTTATTTTTAGATTTCGAAATCGTTCCTCTAGAAAAAAACACACGAAGAAGTCATAGAATTGCAACAGAAAGTTAATACTTAAGAGATGTAAACTATGAAATAACAGTGGCTACAAATGATGTGCTGCACAGTACAAAATGTAAATTAAAATAAAAAGTAATAATAGAAAATCTTGCCTTCAATAAAATTGATTTTTATTTTAATTTAGATTTTGTACTGAGCAGCCCATCATAATTTGTAGCCACTGTTATTTCATAGTTTAAAGCTTTTAAGTATTACCTTCTGTCGGCCGTTCTATGACTGCATCGTGTGTTTTTCCATATTGAGCCGGGAAGACTCTAACAGTAGCTTCGTACCCAAAGTTTTTAGTCAGGTAATCTTTATTTCACCAAAGCTACCCATTTTGAAAGAATTTTTTTTTTTGCGTATTTTGAGCCGGGAAGACTAACAATAGCTCCCTACCCAAAATTTTTTGTCAGGTAATTTTTATTTCACCGGAGCTACCTATTTTGAAAGATTTTTTTTGTATATTTTGAGCCGGGAAGACTCTAACAGTAGCTCCCTACCCAAAATTTTTGGTCAGGTAATCTTTATTTCACCGGAGCGAGCTATCTATTTTGAAAGAATTTTTTTTTGCATATTTTGAGCCGGGAAGACTAACAGTACCCAAAATTTTTGGTCAGGCAATCTTATTTCACTACCTATTTTGAAAGAAATTTTTTTTTGCATATTTTGATCCGGGAAGACTCTAACAGTAGATCCCTACCCAAAATTTTTGGTCAGGTAATCTTTAATTCACCGGAGCTACCGATTTTGAAAAAATTTTTTTTTTTTGCATATTTTGAGCCGGGAATACTCTAATGCCTTGAGCACAGCTAATACCGCAAAGCAATTTTGAGCTACCGTAAAAACCGATTTTCTGAGTTATTTCTTATTTATTTTAAATAAAAATTATGAAAAACGAAAGATATTAATTTTATTGATTTTTTGTAAAAAGAATTTCTTAAAATTATTTCATAATTAATTAGAAAACTGAATTTATTTTTTTTTTGCTCCAGAAAGAATTGACTACGTCACAAAATAATTTTTTTGTTTTTTTTTCACAGCGTTTCTTTTGCATCGAAATTTGGTTTTGCTGCATTTTTCTGTCACAATCATATTATAAAAAAAACAAAAGCAGTTGTAGCAGTTGATTTTTTGCTTTCAGGTAAAATTAGCTGTGAACAGGTTTCCGGAACATTCCTTCAAAAATTGCTTTGCGGCATTAGCTGTGCTCAAGGCATAACAGTACTCCCTACCCAAAATTTTTGGTCAGGTAATCTTTATTTCATCGGAGCTACCTATTTTGAAAAAATTTTTGGTTGCATTTTATCAAAAGAATTTTGTATAAATATAAAAGTAATAGTTTCAATGATACATAGATTTCAATTATTTATACTAGATTTTTGCTCTCTTCGGGATTCGAAACTGCGTCATTAGCATTGTTGGCAGATTACAATGCGCAGGTTCAAACCCCGAAGAAGGCATAATAGAATTTAATAAAAATCTAATAAAAAATTCTAATAAATAACCACTCATTTTTTGTGTACATTTTTCAAATTCGAGTCTCGTTCGTATTTTCAGTATTATTATTCTCATACAAGAATTGTTAACTTCAAAAATAATGTTCCTCAATAAAATTGTTTATCATACATTTATATAACTCATTGGCGAAATATGAAATGTTCGAAACATTTAGGATGTTTTTCTTAAAATTTTCTTAAAGGGACAGGTAATTTAATTTTTGTTTTGAGAATTAATTAAAATTGTTGGTTACATTTTATCAAAAGAATTTGATATAAATATAAAAATAATAGTTTCAATTATATATAGATTTCAATTATTCATACTAGATTTTTTGCACTCTTCGGTATTCGAACCTGCGTCCTTAGCATTGCAAATCACCAACACACCACATACAGAATGTGTATACCAAACTTATATTTTCTACTTGTTGGCGGATTGCAATGTTAAGGACACAGGTTCGAACCTAGATGAAGGCATACTAGAATTTAATAAAAATCTAATAAAAAATTCTAATAAATAAACACTCAGTTTTTTGTGTACATGTTCCAAATTTCAGTCGTATTTTCAGTATTCTTATTCTTATTTTTCTGAGAAAAAATCTCACGCGTTTTCGAGACTCGAATTTGAAAATAGATTTTGACCCTCTACAACGCGCCTAAAGAAGTATTAACTTCAAAAACCAAATAAGTTTTAGGTTCTCTTTCTGAAGAAAAATTTCCACCATTGAAAATTGATTGTTAATAAAATGTATTGTTTAATTTTGGACATTTATACTTCAAAATTAGATCTGAATGAATGAATCAAAAATTTGTAAGGAGAACAGAGAACTGTGGTAAACCCTTGTGATATATAATATAGCATAATTTGTGCAAAAGGGCCACAAATCATATTCGCCGAATAATTAATTAAACAAATTATGCCATATTATAAACAACAAAGGTGTACATAGAGCCTTGCTAATTTTTGATTCATTCATTCAGAGCTTATTTTGAAGTACAAATTGTCAAAATTAAACATTACAATGCTGCGGTTACATTTTATAAACAACGAGATGGTGGTAATTTTCTTCAAAAAGAAAAAGGGGAAATTAAAATAATGTGATTTGTCGAAAAATTATGAATTTATAAAATAGAAGTGTTGTAATTTTTCAAACAAACCTTGCTTGGGTACTTGAAAGTTTTTATTGAAAATAAATATAAATCCAACCAATATTTCATATTTAATTTTATGTAAGCATCTATTTATTCATAGTAACAGTAACATTTAATTGAGATTTCTATCATTGATAAAATAACAATTTTATCATTTGAAGCATTAAAATTTACTTTAGACTTGAAGAAGACATTGGGAGTTTAAAATGGAAGATGAAAAATCCTGTTATATAATTATAATTAATAAAATAATCCTAAGAATGAAGCAAAAATTTAAAAACCTTACAAATAAATTATATTTTATACAATTATTATTATAAATGTATATATTTAACTTACCGATATTGTGGTAAAAAATTGCAGCAAATAAAATATAAATTAAATGGCAGTCTTGTAAATTCATGATGCAATTTCCAATTATAAATATAGTTTTATTTTATTACAAATACTTGTTTTGTTATTAATATTATTTTATCTTTTGATTTAATAATTGCTGTCTTGTCTTTTCCTCAAATGTATATTTCAATTTAATTCTTATGTTATTAATTAAGTATATTTATGATTTTTTTTTGTAATTCTATACCGTCCTTTTTTCCATATTTGGTTTTTTATTTTTTATTCTTTTATTTTCATATTAATCACTTTAATTTGATGTTATTTTCGCTTTAAATTAAGTTTCTGAGATTTGTATATAAATGGTGTAATTTACAAAATAAAACTTAAGATTATCTCTTTTATTTTTTTGTTGTCACTTAAAATGTTATTAGCTTTTGATATTTATTGAAACAATTTAATCATTTTCCTTTTTTTTTTTTTATTTCAATTTTATTTATATTTTCGTAATGCATTTTCACTTAAATTCTGGTGAATTTTTGTATATGTTTCAATTATCTTAAAAACTATTTATATATAAATATATAGTTTATACACAATTACAACATAACATAGCAAGTATATTTATTATAATGGAAGATGGAAAATGTTAAAAATAAAATATATCGAAGAATTAGGTATATATACGGTTTTATTTTACATATACACTATCTATTTCTCAAGGGATGATAGAGAAAAATTAGTTTAATTGCATATTTTTCTGTTGATGGTTTGCTAATTTCTGTATAGCAAATTTATATGTTGTATATTTTATTTTTCATTTTATTTTATTTTTTATTTTGTTGTTTTTCTGCATTTGTTGTTTATCTAAAACACACTGATGTCTGATGAATTTAATCTCAATTCTGGAAATAGAGAAACAAATATATATGTATTTAAATAAATATATAAATAAAAAAGGAATAAAACATTTTATATAAAAATGCATGAAATAAATTAGAAAAAAAAAATATAAAAAAATAAAAATAAATGTATGATTTTTTTTCATTAGAGTGCATAGAAAATATTTGCATTTTAATTTAAAATGATTTTTTTTTTAGGTATGTTTATTTTTCCAAATTGTTATGACACATATCCAGATTTTATTCCATCTCACTCTCTGCATACTTATTATTATGATAAATAACACAAAAAAATTGGAATCTGTTGTTTATTGTTTTGCAATGAATGTAAAAGGGCGGTCGACGGAGGTATATCAGAAACTTTATATCGTACAACATGAACATTATAATATAAGTTGTTACGAAATGACGAGGAAGTTTCTTTATTTTCTATAACGTGAATATAAAAAGCTTAATAATATTAAAAGAAAATAATGGCAATAATAGAATTATATATTTTTTATATTTTTTTTTTCGAGCTTGTAAGTATTTATTTACTAATTTTTTAATTCTATCATCAGGGACTTGAAATGGTATGTAAATATAGAATGGGGTTGGGGAGAGCCATTAAAACTTAAGCTAGTCTAACCCGAGACGAGTATTTTTTATCATTTCAAAGATTTTGAATATTATTATTCATTTTAACTGAATTTAATTTTAAATATTTTCGGTATAAAGTGTCTACACACGAATTAATCAAAATTTATGAATAACTAAATTTATTTTATGAATTATTAAAAATTATATAAAAACGAAAAAAAAAAATTGTAGAAAAAGTAAAAAAAAATTTAAGGGTGTCGACCGTAATGAGTAGTGAGTGGCTTTGCACATTATGCTACAACATGTTCGGTCGTGGATTTGATTCCCAACTCGGACTAGTTTTTGTGTTAATGTTCTAAATTTTGTCCATTTGAAAAAAAAATTTCCACTAATCGAAATGTTCATGGGAAGATTACAGGTTGACGGTTATTATATATTATGGGTTGATCTTGATCCATTTCGCTACCTTGTAGTATGCATAACTACAATATTTAAACTTTAAATCAATAAAACCAAGTGTTGTATATATAATGTACATATATAACAATAAGCTACAAATTATATTCTTGAATATTAAATACAGTGGAGGCTTTCTATAGCCAATTTTGTTTTCTTCTTTTGAACAAACCTAGGAGCAAAACGACTAATTCAAGGCCAGATGAAAGTACCCATTTGCATAGAATATAATATTTTTATTTATAGGAAATAAAAATTTGTAAAGTGTACATAAAGGGTTTTTCAATAAGGAGTTTTTTTTTTATTTTTAAATAAAACATACCAATTGAATGAAAGTTTCGAATATTTTAATTAAAATATGTTTTCAAGGGTCTAGAATTTAATAATTAAAAATGATATCGGACAAATGTCCACCGCGATTACGTTTACAGGGATTGATTGTTTTAATAAAATTTATCATTGGTCCAAAATGCACACCAAACAGTAACACGAGATGGATGTAATGGTTTTTCAATAACCATTCTGGGAAGCCCAAATCCGAAAATTTTGCTTGTTTGCAGAATCACTTATGTGACTCAATGAGCCATTATGAGAAAATAAGCTACACTTCGTTCGTACATAAAGGGTTTTTCAATAAGGAGTTTTTTTTTTATTTTTAAATAAAACATACCAATTGAATGAAAGTTTCGAATATTTTAATTAAAATATGTTTTCAAGGGTCTAGAATTTAATAATTAAAAATGATATCGGACAAATGTCCACCGCGATTACGTTTACAGGGATTGATTGTTTTAATAAAATTTATCATTGGTCCAAAATGCACACCAAACAGTAACACGAGATGGATGTAATGGTTTTTCAATAACCATTCTGGGAAGCCCAAATCCGAAAATTTTGCTTGTTTGCAGAATCACTTATGTGACTCAATGAGCCATTATGAGAAAATAAGCTACACTTCGTTCACAGCTGCAATATTTTCAGTTGAACGAACGGTACGAATACGTGTTAATGTTTTTATGTTTTGAACTGAACCGGTTGACTCAAATTTATCAAGCATATTTTCAATTGCAGGCTTTGATGGACGATTATAACGACCAAAAATCTCAATATACGTTTACGAAATGTGATTTTGACACATCGATCATGGATTTGAATAATTTTAATTTCTAAAGTAATCCTGTTCATTTTAGTAAATTGTAGAGCTTCTACTAAAGAAATGTAAAAAAACCCTTATCATATCTCTGATTGTTTACAAATGGAACCGAACTGAAGAAAAAAGTTTTTATTGACTACATCTACGAACGATAAAGTTTGAATATTAAATAAAAGATATTTTTTAAGATTTTAATCCATGTAAAAGTGTTAATCGGAATATTAATTCTAATATTTGATATAGATAAAAATATATGTTTAATTTTCATATATCTAAATATATGTGTTTTTTGTTTAATTTTCATATATCTAAATTTCGTCTCATATTTGTTATCCATTATATACTGATTACATAATCTGTAAATGATGAATATTTTTTTTTTGCAGATTTAAAATTTTTTATTTATTTAGGTAATAAATAAATTTCTAATCTTTTCAATCATACTCTTAAAATATATTATTTGTGTAAGTAAATGACTTCAATTAGTAATTTTTTTATTTTATATGCATAGAAATTTTAATTAAATTCAAAAATAAAATAGTGATTTAATTTATTTGAATAATCTACTAAATATACAATAAATATATATTATATATAATAATTTAATTCATAAATTTTGTGCATATTATATAAAAAAAATTGAAATTTCTTAACTATAAACAGATAATATGTAAATAAAGCTACGATAATTTATTCAACTACACGTTTTTGGTCTTTGAATATTTATTAAAAACGTTAAAAATTTACTATATAAGAAAATTTTACAATTTTCATCAATAAACAATATCATAATGGAGTTGTTCACAGTCTTAATAAAATAATGGGGTCAGTTTTATTTTTTTTTAACTATTTTTCATTTAATTTACTTAATTGGTTTTGCACTTCTTCAAAGTAAAAAGTTATCACAATTATAATTAAATTGTATTTTCTTTCAAATTTTCTTTTGTTAAATTTACTAAAATACCTATGTAAGTAAATGATAAAGAAGTTTATTACAGACTTTTTATATTTTCGTTATTTTGAATTGTGGTCATGTTGTGGTTATATATAAAATTATATGATTATTTGGTTGCTGTCACAGTTATTTATGAAGTGTTGTAGAGCAACAAACTAAAATCTCGAATCCGATATCTCTGTTTTCCATACTTTTTAATTATACAAGTTTAGTAAAAGCTTTGCAACTCAGCTTTAAGGTATTTTTATATGAGTCTAAAGCCTATTTTATACATTGTATATAATCTTTCTTTCGATATAAAATCTATGCATTTTCATTCTATACCATATAAAATGATGAAAACTTAAAAAGAACACCTTCTAGCATTTTATGATTACTTTTTTCTGTTTGAATTTAAATAATGAAGTATAGTTTACTGTACAGAAGAATAAACCTTTAATCATTAAAAAAGAAAAAAAAAAATTTTTTCTGCAATGAATTTTCCATTTACATTACAATTAAAATAGTGAAGTACCGTGAAATATTTTCGACAAGAAAATCAGAACAAGTTTTTATAATTTTTTATGAAAGCATTCATCCGTTTGTTAGAAAAAAAAAGAAGAAAATTGAAGAAAAACCATTTGCAATTATAGTTTGCAAAAAAAAAATAAAATTTTTTGTTTTTTTTTTTTGCATTATAAGCTTTAAAAATATTGTTAGTTATTCTCTGTAAAGAATGTTTTTTGAGAGAAAACTTATTTTTGTTATAAATAAACTTGAAAAAAAATTTTTTTTTTCATTTTTTGAACGTTTTTACTTTTCAGAAAAGTTGAATAAATTGATTGGAAAGTTCTATTCTTAATCGAGTAGTCTATTTTCTTCTGGTATTCTATAAAATATCGTTATTTTCGAATTGAAGCTTAATATATATAAAGTATAAAATTGTTTGTGTAATAAAACAATTTTGTTTTATTTAAAATGCATACCTAAGTTTTATTCAGATTATAAAATTTTAATTTCGCAGTTTTAACTAAAATTTGATTTGGAGTTGAGAATAATAATATTAAATACGAATTATTTGTGCGAAAAGTTTTTAGTTATATATAAGATAACGAATATATTGACAAATGTTTTATCTAAGACTTCAAGATAAGTTTTGATACAAAATTAATTTTCCAGTAACTTTAAAACAAAAAAAAAAAAGACTTCAATGGTACAGACATTTATAATGTACATATATTTTATTTTGTGAAAGCTTGAAAACAAATAAGTAAAATATCTATACACATATTTATAACTATTATAACGATATAAAACTATAAAACTATATAAAATTAGAAACTAAAATATTCAAAAGAATTCTCATTTAGAATAGAAAGAAAGCAGCACCATGAGATGAGAATAAAAACTTTTAATAAATGAGGAAAATTGTTAAAATGGGGAAAAAAACAAAAAAAAATTATTCGAAGGAAATACATAACAAACAATAAAGTTAATATAGAAAAATCTGATTGTTATATGAATTGAGTTCTGAGACATCATTTGGATTTTTTGTAATTTAATATTTTTTACATAACAAATTAATAATATGAAAACGAAACAAAGCATGTGACTAAAAACTGAATCAAATTTTGAGATATTAAATGCATATACTGATCGTTGAAATCTTTCTCCATAAAACTAACCAAAAATTTTATGAATATGGTCCGATATGATCAAGTGTCTGGCCACCTTACGATGTTTGTGACTGAATAATATTAATAAATAAAATAATTTTAATTTTTAATATTTAGTGCTCAATATTAGAATGTATATAAGCGAATACAATATGTATTGGAAAATTTACTATTGAAAAATTATATACACAACTAATAACTTACAAATTTGGTAGAAAAATATTTAGTTCTTCCTCTCTTGTGGTTTTTTTTTTCATTTTCATTTTTATTCTTCTGTGATGTTTGTTAATCAAACTTCAACATCATATATATACATACATGTACTTCAACATTGTAAAATGAAGATTTTTGAAACCAATTTCCAGAATTCGTATAACGATTCTTATAAAAATGAAAATAATATGGTAAAGAAAAAATTTTGACCTACTTTTGATAGTTTTTTGTATATTGTATTTCATATATATAATATAAGAATAATAAATTTTTATTATTTTTATTAAATTGTTTAGTATAAGGTTTATTTCCCGAAAAATTAAAAAAAATAAAAATAAAAAATAAAAAATAATAATAATAATAATTGCAATAAAAATAAAATTTAAATTAAATCTTATACTATACAGACTTATTTTAAGAAAAATATTGTTCTCAATTTGTAAATTGTATATAATATATATTTCTGCATGAAATATTTCATAGATTTAAGGAACTCTCAACATAATATAATCCTAAAATTTAAATTGTCAACATTTTTGAGTAACTATAGTGATGTCCTGAATTTCAAAGGAAAAAGAATTTTAAAATTTTACGATAAAGAATTTTGAAGAAAAACCGTCAAAGTAAAAATTGAGTATTCTAATCCCCATCTAGATTTATACTTTTGCTATTCAATAATATTGGATAAAATTCCAAAATTGATTAAAAAATATTTAAAGTTTGTCAATTGAAATCAAACTGTAATATTATGTACATAAGTTTGAGTTTTTAGTAATAAAAAGACGTTTCAAACAAGCTCTCAACCAGATTTATATCTTGTTAACATCAAAACGTACTTATAAAGTTTTGCATAAAATCAATTTGTTCCATCACTATACCTAAACCTATTAATTATTTTAAGACCAACATTATCGCAAAAAGTGGATGAGTATTAATAATTGTGACTGACATCCTAATAATATGCTTTGTCCTGTACACTGTAGTTAAGCATATTTTAATGGGCTTAACTATGTAAAATTTTGGTTAAGTTTAAAAATTAAAACGTATGTCGTATAGACTCACAATATTATAAGCTAAAGATATACAAAGAGTTTAATAATTTAAAAACATAGAAAATTCCAGCTTTAATTTTGAGTAATTGATGATTTTAATCAACTGAATCAACTTCGGATGAAATATAAAATTTTTAAGTAACGTAAATTGGTGTATCATAATTATTTTTGTTCTAAATTTTCTTCACCGTTCAAACTCTACCATTTTTTATGTTACACTATCGATGTAAATTTATATTCTGTATAGTATATTCATTATGCTATTCATTATATATAAATTATCATTACATGGAATTAAAATTCATTATAGAAGTTATAATTTAGTTTTTTTTTCTTAAGATAATATTTCATCTATTAAATTTACGAAGAGATAAATCCCTAGTACCTAACCTACATAACTTTTATTTTAAAAATTAAAAAAAAAAAAATTACTAAGCATGTTTTATTATAAACTTGCAAAAACATTTTTATAGTGTTAAGGATAAGGTGATAAATATTTTGGATGAGTACAATTACAAAATGTGAAGAGGGAAAATTATTATTTATAATGAATTATTTTTTTCTGGATAATCTTTTCTTAACTATTTTTGAGATATATTTAATATGCAGTAATCCAACATTATGTATATTAAGCAAAGCGTACAGTTTTCAAAAGTCGACGTAGAAGAGTACAATTACAAAATATGAAAAATAGGAAGTTACCTACATTCGTACTTTACTTTAATCATGTGACGAATTAAACACAAGATTGTTTTTTCAGAACGAAAAACATCGTTATCATCGGCTTAAAAAGAATTATAATACATAGAAATCCCTAGAACATTTTTGCTAAAATTTTTAATATGATCCCTCTAGTATACAGCATTATTATACCTAACACCCTATATTGTTATTTTTTGCAAATGTCAAAGTCTTATTTGAAATTTTTTATTTTTTAATTTTTCAAAGGATATTCAATTTTAATTAAAAAAATATATATTATATATATTTATATGCATATTAAAAACTTTCTCCTTTAAAAACCTTTGAAACTTTGATTGTAAATGTGGGAAAAACGGAAATTGTTTATCAAACTGTTTTCATTAAAGCTATTTTCAAACTTTTTCTGTAACATCGTTAAAAATTTGTTAAAAAAAAACAATCAACAAAAATAAAAATAACTTTTTTTTTTCAAAAGGTTCTTGTTGTAATTAAAATTGAATAATAGCAAAAATCAATTTTTGCTATTGTAGAAGAACTTTAAATTAAATAAAAAAAAAAATAAGTGGAAAAAAATATGTTATACAATATATAACTTATAAGTTGAGTAGTTGTTTTTTTACTCGTAAAATGACCGTAAAATATTATATAGTTCTTGCAATTCAGAAAAATATTAAAAAAAAAAAATGTTTTATATCAATTATTGAATTATATACAGGCCCGGATTAAGTTCATTGTGTGCATTAGGCAATATCCCACAATCCCACCAATAACCAATTTGAATATCATGTTGCTTTAAGACTTGATTGGGATTATATATCAATATTTCAATATATCCAATGAATACTGTCTAGATATCATTTTTCAAAAGCTTTAATTACTTAAGATTTATTGTTTTAACAAAAACCGTACATTCTATAACTTTTTTAACAATTCTTAAATTATATGTAAAATACTCCCAGATTAATACTTTTTGGTTTTCACCTTTGAATCCTTGCTTTACCTTGCGATTATATAAATTGACAGATATTAAATGGGCAATAATTAACGCCAAATTCTAACATGCAAATATTAAAAATACATGTAAATAGGTGTTTTTTGGAAAATATATTTTTCTCAAATTTCAACTTTAAAAAAAAATCTTTAAAATTTCTGGTATAAGTCGCAAATAGTAAAAAAAAAAATGTGAAACAAATGGGAGCCGTAGGAAATTATTGCTGAATCCTCGGTTTAAATAACACTGGATAAGAGGGTTAGGAATCAGCTAAACTTAAATCATAAACTAATATAACTCTTTGTTTGTTAAACATATTGCGCTACCCAAAAATTGCAAAAAAATTTAGGAAACACTGGCTTCTTTCTCATTATTATTGTGTACTATTTTTATGCACTAAAAATGAAAAACAAATCTTTAAACATGTGGGCAAAATGTTTGTATGTTTCCTTAAAACCGATTTAAGCCCACGAAAATTTAATTCGTTGTTTAGAATCTGTTATTATGTTTTATTAGCATATTTTTATTAACTTTAGTACATATTTTAAATATTAACATTTATATAATGTAGAAGCACATCTTTTATGTAATAACACTATTCATATCACATTACAAATCAATCTATCATTATACATCACAATTTTTTTTAAATAAAACTATTCTATTTTAGTTTAGATTTAGATGTTTTGATTAACTCTAAACATTGAAAAAAAAAAAAAAAACTTCCTTTGACATTAATGAATTAAAACAATGATGTTTTATTTCAAACAGCGAACATTTCACAGCATGATATTTTTGTCCTTATTTTATCATCCTACACATAACACAAATTATTTTCTAAATTACGAATAAACATTTTTTGAAAATCCTTTGTTTTGATGCATTTGTATAAATACATATTAAATGACTATCTCATTTGGGGTTTAATCATAGCTCATTGCTTAGAGCTTTAATTTTAGACAATGTAAACAGTGGAGTTAGTGAACGTTTAAATCTGATTTTAAAATAAATATATATGATAAGCTCGAAAAGTATTGATATTATATTTTTTAATAGGAAAGAAGAAAAAATGGCTGAAACGTCGTGCTGATGTTAGAAAATTTTCACTGAAGACAAAAATGGTGTTAAGAGGTATCGTGAAGTCCAGTAATGTCTTTTAATTAATTATATATAAATTTTTGAAGTATTATGATGTAAGTTTGTTTTGCAACAGTCTAAAATGTTTTAGACAAAAAAAATAGTATGATGTGTCAAAGATATTCATTATAGACGAATGGTGGTAAGAGTTAAGCGGTATGATCAATTATAGTTTTGCACTATCAATATTTTTTTTAAATTTTTGTTATTCGTATGTACTTATAATAATTATTTTAAACGGCTTCTTACAGTGTGCTATAATTTTTTTTCATTTGATGGCCTACTTTAAAAGATGATTATACTGTCTTTATGAAAAATATAACCTAATAATATGTACACATAGAACATCATACAACATAAAACAGACAGATAAAATTATTTAACTGGCAGCTTCATATTAAAAACAAAAAAAAAAATTATATTTTTTTCGGTGAAAAAGGTTTTCCAAGTACATACAAACATATATTTTGAAATAAAAATAAAGAAAAAATTAAAAAGAAAAAAAATAAATACTCAAGGATACCCAAACAAAGCACAAACTCAAGTAGGTATGTCAGCAGGAAAACAACCACTTGTTAAGTTAATGTTTGTAAATTAAATGTTGTTCATCACGGAAATACAAGGCTACAGAGTATATATATTTTTCTTTTAATTCCGTAAAAAAAAAAACTAAAAAAAAATATGCTCTTTTTGAATATTATGAAGGTACAATTAGTTTTTCAAGCAGCTAACTTTATATCCAGTTAATTAGTTGTTTATATCTGGTACGTATAGCTGTCGGGCAATTTCAGAATGAAAAATAAATGAGGTGACATACTTTGGCTGCTCTTCATTAAAAGAAATTAATGTAATATTGTAAAGTGATTAGTTTGGCACTTGAATTTTAATTTATTATAAAAATGCATTCAAATTAGAATCGCACTGTTCATAATTAAATAAAAACTATATAATTTATTTCTTTTACAATTTTATTTGAAGTATAAAATAGTTTATGTAGATTTCAAGGATAAAATTTTATTTAACTAGAAAATTTATTTACAAAGACTAAAAGCGTAAAATATGGTCCTTATTTATTATACATTGAATTGTGCGATTTCTTTATAATTCTTATTTTCTGGACGATATTCAGAATAGTCTTAAAATATAACTTTATAAAAAATTTTAATTTTAATTAAATATTCTAAACGAAATAAATTATCACTATTCGATTTGTGGAGAATGTGAAGAAGAAGGTACCTACATGTAAAAAATCAGTGTATTAAGTTAAAAAAAGATATTTTAATCTTATTTACAGTTAAAAGCCTTAAATTAAAGATAGCGAAGACCAACCAAGATAATAATTCAGATAATTAATAGTAATTATATTAATTAGTCATTAATATCATATTTATTAAGAATTATAATTAGGTCATTGTTACATAATATTGTAATTTAACTTTAATAAAAGGTTGAATATTATAAAACATTATTTATGTAGATATAATTTATTTTCGTAAATCGAATTCAATTATATAATTCTAATTTATTAGAAAATTTTCTCTAATTCATTAATAAAATGAAAAAGTTTTTTGGCTTTTGTATAAAAAAATATTTAAGAAAAATTATTATCAATTGCTAGTTATAATTTAAAAAAAAAAAAAATCATTGAATAAAGAGAAAAATGAATAAAGAAAATATTAAATTTATATAGAATTATATAGTAGAAAAAGCACATAAATTGAACGAAAAAGTTTTTCCCATTTTTTTTTTGTGTTCCCCCTAAATGGACGAGTGCCAAGATTATGTCTTAATTAGATGGATTTCTTAACACTTAAGTGCTTCTAGCTTGAAAAGAGAAAGTTTTGATTTTTAATGCAAAACCAAAAAAAAAAAAAAAACAACATATCTTTTAAATCTTTTTTATAGAAAATTTTTTTTTATGTTTGCCTTAAAGGAAAACTTTTTTTTTTTTTAATTTTTTTTTTTTTTTTTTTCAAGAAAATTTATTTGGCTTTATAGTTTTTTTTTAACCAGAGCTACACAAATTGCTTTCTGATTTCATGTTGAATAAAATCATATAAAATTTAATTTTTATTATATTTTTTTATTTAGGGGATTTCTTTTTGCTTTTTTTTTTATCCTTGGAGTATATTTTTATTTGTTTCAATGATTGTGAAAAATATCATCACAAGACATTATGTTTTTTTTTATACCTTCGTGTGTGAAAATATTAGTCGTACAAGAAAACAAAAAAGGGTTAACAAACGTAAATTTAATAATTTAATTCATAAAAAAATTGTACCATCAAATTCTTGAGAGTCAGCTTTTAAAAGACAAAAGAATAAATGAGTTAGTGCATTTTTATGTGCGTACAGTATGTTTAAGCGCATTCGATAGACAAATAATATTAATGTTTTTTTTTATACAACTACTGAGAACATTGGCTTCGAGGCAATATTATCAAGCTTAACGCGAGAAACTCCAAAACTAAATTACATTTAAAAATTAAAATCTTATTGAAAAAATATAAAACCAAAAATGCAATGGAAAATGTTCTTTGCAAGCTTTTTCACTTGCTTGAAAAAAAAAAAACAATTCTTTTTTTTTTCCAATGTTTAAATTTTTATGCTTGCCTCATCGAATAATTTTATATAAGGACAACATTAAGATAAAAGTGATACAGACATTATTGGGTATATAAAAAACTTTAAAAACTTTTTTCTTTTTTTTGTTTTTCTCCTTCATAGATAACCTACACTAGTACCTACTACTTATATTTTTAACTTCAAAATGATAAAAATCTTTACTAGAGTAGGTATATCATTTCTGCACGTTTTACGTATTTTTCAGCTGGAATGAGAAATTTGTATATTTATTTTCTGTTATACACCCTGAAAATTTTGTTTGCAGAGAATGCATTTTCGTATATATACGTATTTATATGTAGTATGTATATTGAAAGATAATAATCTAACTTCTGAGGTAAATTGGTAATTTCAATTTCAATTTAATCATTCATGGAAATTGAATTTTTCTGTACGTTTTCATTTTGTTTATTTCTCTTAGATCGAGTTTTTTTTTTTTTTGCAATTTTTTTGTTAAACTTTTAAGGATATTTTTTTTTTTCCATCTTGATAATTACATTGTGCTAGTTTCAATTATAATTTTTCATCATATAAGAAAAAAAACTATTTTTTTTATTATTATTTTCTTTATTGGTGTGTAGAGCATTAATTCCCAACGTGTGTTGCGTGGAACCCTGGGGTTGTACGGAAAAATTTAGAGGTTCCGCTTGACAAATTTTATTTCATTAAAAAAAAAATAAAGAATGGTGTTTAATACGTTTTCCTCGGAAAGTTTAGAATTGACCACCATATTAAATTTAAATTTTTAAATAAGGCTACTGAAAACATGGACAGCAATTCGTACTTCACCAAAATTTTGGTAATGCAATATACCGGTGTATTTTCGCCAATGCTATTGTAACCTTATATTATTAACGGTAACTTTCATTCCAACCAAAATATCCGTTAAGGACCACATAATTCAGATCGTAAACAAGATTTCAATATTAAAAGAAATACCGTAATATCCAAAACATACATACATACAAAGTATTTATTTATTTATTAGTACAGTGAAACCTGTCTAAGACGGAAACTGTGTAAGACGGAAACCTGCATTAAACGGAACTTTTTTTGTGATTGTTGATTTTTCCATTCAAATCAACCCGTGTAAGACGGAAAATACCTTAAGACGGAAACGGACAGATTTTATGTCGTATTTACTATTAGTAAACCTGTGTAAAACGGAAAAATGAATCATTGTTTTTTTCCATGATTCTTTACTGGGTATATCATTTCACATTTGCTGGGAAAATATCAATCATATGTATATCATATGTAATTTTCTGCTGGGTATATTATTATCATTTTAAACAAATGTTGATCTAAATTATGATTTTCAAGATGAGAATATAACTGATAAACAAGCTATGGATGCAGCTGTTTTTTTATTCAAAGGGGAGTTCGAAAGATTGTTGCAACTACTATAACTATTGAATTTAAAAATTGTTGTTATCATTTTGCTAAACAAACAGTAATGCCAAACTATTTAATATAATATATTAATATATATATATATTAAATATAATATATTAATATATATATATTAATATATTAATATATATATTAATATATATATTAATTATTATTAGTTTATATGTATGTACCTATAAAAGTTCCTGAATTTATTAATTTAAGGTATACATATTTTATCTTTTGTTATATGACAGTTTGAATTTTTATGCCAAATGTTAGACATACATACATTAAAAATTAAGAATCATTAAGAATATTTTTTATTAACCCTGTGTATAGGGTTACCAGATTTGTCCGCAGTAAAAGGAGGACATCCAAACGAAAAAAATATATAAAATATGTACACGCCAAAACGATCAAAATTTAAGATTTTGGACCCGACCCCTTCTGATTTAAATGAAACTTTCAGGGTTTTTTAAGTTTCCGAAAAAAATATACCCAACTTTTTTTTTTTTAGATCAATTCGAGTCTTCAGTGTAAGGGCGGGTTGAAAAATCCATTTTTAAGCATTTTTCATAAAAACCCATAATATTAAAAATTTACAACTTTTGATAGTAAAAACCGATTTGGACGCTTAGAGATGCAAATAAAAGATATTGAATTTGACTGCAAAAACAACATTATTATAATTTTTCTTCATGTTTTGAGATTTTGAAAAAGTGTGGGAGAGAAAATTTTTTTTTAAATTATTTGAAAAAATAATTTGTTGCAAATTTTATTACTGACGACATTACTAATTGTTTTGTTTATTTTTGTGTAGTTGTTTTTTTTTTAAATGTTTTAACTTAGCTTAGGAGGAAAAATAGAGGATAATAATGGAAAAGGAGGACAAAATGCGAAATAATGAAAAAAAAGGAGGACACTTTTTTTACTATCAAAAAGGAGGACTTTCCCCAAAAAGGAGGACGCCTGGGAACCCTACCTGTGTAAGACGGAAACCTGTCTAAGACGGAAATATTTCCCGGTCCGTTGAGGTTCCGTCTTAGGCAGGTTTCACTGTATTTATTTATTTATTTATTATTATTATAATGAATTTTTTAGGATACTAACTGCTATAGTTTTTGATACTAAGTAACAAAACTGGTTTCATTTAAATCACATTAAATTTTGAAAAGTCGTTGTTTAAAAAATATTCAGGGTTCCGCAATCATTTGGGGTTCCACGACCAAATAGTTTGGGAACCACTGGTCTAGAGTAAAAGTTATTAAATAATAGTTAGTTAATTTATGAAACAAGAATAGTTTAGAACTCATAAAACAGAAATACTTAATAGCGAGGCTTTTAGATCGTTAATGTCTTTTGATTCCATGGAAAACAAAAAAAGAACTGATTATCCTGCTGATATTACTTTAAGGATAGAAAACTTTCACAAATTTAAAAAACAAAAAAAAAAAAATTCTTTTTAATCAAATTAATTTATTCCGATGAAAACATAAAAATTATTCTAAGAAAATTTTTATAAGAAATTACAATATTATTATTATTTTAGATTTTCATTGCAGGCCTGTGTGCATAACGACAACGAGAGCAAGAAAGGAAACTTTTTGATGAATTTTGTGCAGAGAGTGTGATTCAAAAATAAAGCGAAATTAAAAAAAAAATTCAATCGTCAATTTTATATTATACGATGACGACGACATATAGAGTTTCGAATCATTATTATATTCAAAGGAAAATTTAATGTTCTTTTTTTATTTAAATACATCAATAAAAAAATAAAAAACCTGAATTAAACTAATTAAAATTTCCAAATAAGAATTTTTTTTTGTAACCATATTAATTTATAAATTCGATATTTTTAATGCTATAATGAGTTTTTAATCCTTTTAAAAAAAATAATCGAAAATGGTACATTTTCATATAAGTATCACTACCGCGATCTAAATATTTGGGTAATTAAAGTAAATTGTAAAATAATGCTATATAGACATTATATCTCACTGAGAATTTTGACTTATTTTCGATATGTTGACATTTTATAGTCTTGATAAGGACTCCGGATTTAAGTGAAGCGATGTCAAATTAATTTTTGTTTATTTAAATACATGTTTATTAAAAGAAAAAATAATACATAATATATATTTAACATTTTATAATTATTTAACACAAGAATGCACATTATGATAAAATTTTAACTGTATAAAAAATATGTGCTATTTCTCATAAATTATATTTGGTAAATTAAATGCCTTACCAAAATGTCTGTTAATTTCATATTATAATAAATTCAAATTTATAAACTTAATGTGGTTAAATAATTATTCATTTTCGTATAGTTGATTTTCAGCATGTGGAATTTTTTTTTTCCTTTGATGCAATTAATGCTTTTTTTCTGGAAAATATGAGTTTTTCTCACAGTACGGAAAATTTTTACAACATCTAGACTTAATTATGATATATAATTTAAATTCGAATTTTCATTAAATTGATGAAAAATTTCACTTATTAAAAGGGTTATTTTACTTAACTGATATTAAAATTTTTTAATCAGATGTAAAGAAACATAAACCAAAATGCAATTTATAATTTCTTATAGATATTTTATTATATCCTTTTTATTAATTTTTTGCTATGTACAAATATTTTACAACACATAAATTCGGAATTATATCGAATTCTTATTGGACCTTAATTAAAGAGAATGTGTATGTAAAATGATGTCTGTAGTATTCAATTGTGAAAGGTATTTTTTTCATGAAATTTATATGTAAGTATACGGATTTTATTGGTGTAGTGCAGGGGTGGGGAACCTGCGGCTGTATTGGTTCACTTATTAATTTTAAAGTTTATTTTATTAATTCTAATTTTTAATCATATGAACATTTTAATAATTGTAAGAAAATATATATTAATTTTAGTTCAGTTCTAAATATAGTTCTTAGTAAATAAATTCATAAAATTTGATTTATAAATTATAAAAAAAAAATTAAATTAATAAAATTTGATTTATTAAATTATAAAAAAAAAAAAAAAATTAAAATAAAATAATGGTTATTATTTATAATGAAAATAACTTTCAACCATTATAATTGGTGACCCCGAAGAAAACAACAACCTTCACAAAATTTAACAGCAGCTCGAATTCAAAATTTAACAGCAACTCGAATTCAATCATTTAACTTTTGCTGAAATCAACATTTTTAATTTGAGCATTCAACATCAATAACAAATATATTTACAAATTATCGATTTTTATCAACAATTATCAATTATCAGTTATTATCAATTATTAATTATTATTCAACAATTATTATTCAGCATAATTATTATTCAACAATTGAATTCCAACAACTAAATTTATTATTCAACACTTATTTACCAGTTAACATTTTATTGTTCAACAATTTAAATATTTCAACAATTATTGTACAAAATTCATCAATTATTGAAGAATTTCAATAATCAGCAAAGAATTACACCATAATTCAAATACCCAGATAAATTATTTAATTACATTATATTAATTATTATATTACTATATATTGTTTATTAGTTATATTATTATTATTATATTTACACTTTAATTTAAATATTATTTACACTTATTTTACATATACATATACACTTTTTACATATAAAATGAATCCATCAAATCCTACTTCCTCCGTTAATGATCCTATTCTTTCAAATAATGTTTTAAATACTTCTACTAACATTGATGCTGCTACAGTTAAACTACCACAATTTTGGACCTCTTGTCCAGAAGCCTGGTTTATTTTAATTGAAGCTCAATTTAATTCTAAAAGAATTACAGTTGACAATACAAAATATGACCATGTAATAGCGGTTTTACCTCAAGAAGTCATTCAAACCATTTTAACTTTTCTTCGAAATCCTCCTGTCAATAATAAATACAATTCTATAAAAGAAATTCTTTTAAAACGTTACGCTATAAGCGAACAAAAACGTTTAGAAGAATTACTTTCCACTTCGGAAATGGGAGATCGTAAACCTTCAGAATTTTATCATTCTATGGAATTCTTAGCTGGAACTACTTCATCCGTAGGAACGAATTTATTAAAATCACTATGGATGAGAAAATTTACGACAAATTTAAATATCGCTTTAGTTAGTTCTAATATAGATAATATAGATAGTCTTTTAATTTTAGCAGACAAAATTTGGGAAGTTTCTCATTTTAATAATATTTCGTCACTAAATTCTTCAACATCTCCTTCCATTCCAAATTCTTTATTGTCTTCACAAAATTCTTTACCATTTTCCCAAGTTTCCGCTATTCAAAATTCAAATTATGAAACAAATTTACGTATTACTAATATAGAAAAACAATTCAATGAACTTAAAAAAATTTTATCTGATTTAACAATTTCTAATCGTGATTCTCGTTCAAGATCTTATAATCGCGATTGTCGTTCTAGATCTTCTTCTCGTAATATTAATAAAAATAATAATCACAATCATACAGATTTATGTTGGTATCATTTCAACTTCGGCAATAATGCTTCACGTTGTAAATCACCTTGTAAATTCAATAAATCTACAAGCTTAGATAGTTCAAAAAATATGACAAAGAAATATGACAAAGAAAATAATCTTAATTTTTTAATTGATACTGGGGCAGATATTTCCGTCATTCCTAACACTGTTTTTGGTCTTTTCGAAAAAAATCCTACTTTCGAATTATCTGCAGCAAATGGAACAATTATAAATACTTTTTTTTTTTAAGATTAATTTTAATCTTCGTCGTCCATTTAATTTTATTTTCACTATAGCAAATGTTAAAAAACCAATCATTGGAGCTGATTTTTTATCTAAATTCGGTTTATCCGTCGATTTAAAAAACAAAAAATTAGATTCTCAAACATCTTTATCTGTTAATTGTTTTTCAAAATTTGATAATTCACTTTCTCCCAAACTTTATTCTATTAAAAATTCAAATTCTTTTTCTGACATTCTTAAAAAATTTCCTGAATTAATTTCTACTCCTCAATTCGATAAACCCACTAAACACAATGTTAAACATCACATTTTAACTAAAGGTAATTTACCTTTTACCAAACCTAGAAGATTAGATGCTAAAAAACTTAAAATTGCTAAAACCGAATTCGAACACATGTTACAAATGGGAATTTGTAGACCTTCATCTTCTCCAGTTTCATCAGCACTTCATATGGTTCCTAAGAATGATAACAACTGGAGACCTTGTGGTGATTACCGCCAACTAAATCTTGTTAAAATTCCCGATCGTTATCCTATTGAACACATTCAAAATTTTATTTTAAATTTACATGGTTGTACAATATTTTCAAAAATTGACCTAGTTAGAGCTTATCATAATATTCCAATTGCAGAAGACGACATTCATAAAACTGCTATTATTACTCCTTTCGGCCTTTTTGAATTTCCGCGCGTGCCTTTTGGTTTAAGAAATGCTGCTCAAGATTTCCTTTATGTTTATTTAGATGATATTTTAATTTTTAGCAAATCTGATGAAGACCATAAATTACATTTAGAATTATTGTTTCAAAGATTAGTTGATTATGGATTGACTATTCAACCCTCAAAATGTGTTTTCGGTGTAGAATAACTTGACTTTCTTAGTCACAAAATTTCTTCTAATGGTTATATTCCTTCATCTAATCGTGTCAAAATGATTTCAGAATTTCCTACAGCTTCTTCAATTAAACATATTCAACAATTTGTTGGAATGGTGAATTATTATCATAGATTCATACCATCATTTGCTCATTTACTTGCACCTATTTATGATCACCTTACAAAATTAACTAATCAAAAGAAATCTTCAAAAATCCCTTTTTCTTGGCCTGAATTTTGTAATGTAAATTTCAATCAGATTAAACAGAAGCTATCTGAAACTTCTTTATTAATTTTTCCTATTAAAAGGATCCATTTACATTAACTGTTGATGCTTCTAATGTAGCAGTTGGAGCAGTTCTTCAACAAATTAATAATAATAATAGTTTGCCTAGCTTTCTTTTCAAAAAAACTTTCTGATACTGAAAAGAAATATTCCGCTTTTGACAGAGAACTTTTAGCAATTTATTTATCTATCAAACATTTTCGATCATTCTTAGAAGGCAACGAATTTACAGTTTTTACAGATCATAAACCTCTTATTTTCGACATTCGTCACATTAAAGGTAAAGACAACGTCATTGCTGATACTCTTTCTCGAATTGAAGATTCCATAAATGCATCTGAAATCACTTCTAAATTTGATCTTATTACTATTGCTCAACAACAAAATTTTGATTCCGAACTTCAACAACTTTAACTTCTCCTAAAAATAATTCAAAAATTATTCTTCAACAACTTACTTTATCGAATTCAAAAACCAAACTTTGGTGTGAAATTTCCACAAACAGACCTCGACCGTATATTCCATTTTCATTCCGTAAAAACATTTTGAATTCTTTACATAATTTATCTCATCCCGGTATTCGTGCTACTCGAAAAATTATCTCAACTAAATATTTTTGGCCATTTATGAATCTCAATATTAATCAGTGGTCTAAAAATTGTTTAAATTGTCAAAAAGCTAAAATTTATCGTCATACTTAACCCCTTTCTGGTACTTTTCCACTACCTTCAGGTAGATTTCAAAATATTCATATGGATATTGTTGGTCCTCTACCTCCATCTAAAGGATGTTCATACATTTTAACCATTGTTGATCGTTTTACCCGTTGGCCCGAAGCTTATCCTATTTCTGATATGACCTCTACTACTATTGCTCATACCTTTTTCAATCAATATATTTCTCGTTTTGGCGTTCCATTATCTTTAACAACCGACCAAGGTAGTCAATTTGAATCAAAATTAATTGCAGAATTATCCAAATTATTAGGTACTCATAAAATTAGAACTACTTCTTATCATCCACAATCAAATGGTTTAGTAGAACGTTTGCATCGCCAACTTAAATCATCTTTGAAAGCTCGTTGCAACACTATTAACTGGCATGATGAAATTTTTATTATTCTTCTTGGTTCTAGAACCGCAGTTAAAGAAGAGCTTAAGTATTCACCAGCTGAATTAGTTTACGGTGAAAATATTCGTGTTCCTAGTGAATTTTTCGTTTCAAATAATTCTCAAACTTTAGATCATTCACAATTAGTTTCTCAATTACGTTCAAATTTTAGACATATTCGTCCAGTTCCAACTAAGAATAAATCGTATGATAAATTATATATTCCGAATGATTTACTTTCAAGCAAATTTTTTTTTGTCAAATCACATAACAAAAAAATTTTAGATCCTTATGAAGGTCCTTTTGAAGTCCTTCAACCTTTTGATAAATTTTTCAAAATTAATTTTAATGGTAAAATTAAACATATATCAATAGATCATTTAAAACCTGCACACTTTTCTCCTTCATCACAACATCCACTTCCATCTACAATACCTAAAGTTTCTTTTTCTTTATAATTCTTTATCTGGTAAAGGGGTATTGTAGTGGTTCACTTATTAATTTTAAAGTTTATTTTATTAATTCTAATTTTTAATCATATGAACATTTTAATAATTGTAAGAAAATATAAATTAATTTTAGTTCAGTTCTAAATATAGTTCTTAGTAAATAAATTCATAAAATTTGATTTATAAAATTATAAAAAAAAAATTAAATTAATAAAATTTGATTTATTAAATTGTAAAAAAAAAAAAAAATTAAAATAAAATAATGGTTATTATTTATATTGAAAATAACTTTCAACCATTATAATGGTGCACTGAAAAAAAAAACTCGTTCAAGAATTAACTATAAGTACCCGCTGTAGTCATAATTAAAACTGCAATATTTTCTGATAGTATATGCTCGAAATTTTGCATTTATTATTAAACACAAATACATTAGGAATTTGAAATTCAGAATTTGAAATTCTTAAATTTCTTTAAGTGTGAAGCACATATGAATTTCTGAAATTCTTATGGTGGATATTGCTATAATCATAGGAACAGATATATTGAAAAGTAAAATTATTAGTTATTTTGACTTGCTATGGCAAACAGCATATTTTGCTAACGTCATCCACTAGTTCGATTTGAACTTTATATTCTTTGTTATTCGAATAGCGAATAGTTTTTTTTTCTAATATTCGAATACCCAGTTATTATTCGAATAGCAGTAGGTTGTTAACATTCAAATTTAAAATTAATTAAGAAATTTTTAAGAATATATTTATTTTGGATCAAAAATAAATAAACAGTCAATCAATCTGTATTTAAAAGTCCCAAAAAAACTATATTTATTTAAATTTCCAAAAAATTTTGAACCACAAAAAATTTTTTTTTTTTTGTTCAAACCAGTGGAAAGTAAATCAAAACCAATTATGTGGGCCCAGTTTGGACTAAAATTTATCTCCCTTCTATTTGTTCACTCCAAAATAGTTTACAAATTCATTTTCAGGAATATATTCGCGAATATGGATTTAAATATAATCGAATACTGAATGTTGTAATATTTTTTAAAATATCCGTGTATTCGAATAAACGATAATTCGAGTTTAAATGCAGTAGTCTCAATTGTTTTTTAAACATTATTCTCAAAAATTATTTTAACATAGTTATCATTTTGGTAGATTTTTAAAATAATTAAAACACATTCATTTAATTCATCAAAAATTTTTTAAAAAAAATTCTTTTAAAACCCTAAAGTTATTCAATAATGATATAAAGTTAATGGCCTTTCATTCATTCATTTATTTTTATTTCATATTTAACGCATTGTAAATAAAATTGGAATTCTGTGATAAATTTAATGAAATTAAATTATTTTTATTTACCATTCAGCGCATAACTATATTGTTAGTACTGTATTTGAGAATTCTGTGAAACATATAGTTTTCATTGAAACAATGATTAAATATATAATATACCTGTAATCATTAGGTATTAAACTCATAGAAAAATAATTAAAAATTTACTAATTTACTTCTCGACAGGTGTATGTATAGTATATGCAAGTTTATAGAAATTGTTGTTTTAAATATAAACATTTTAGACATACAATATGTACTTTCATTACACGATTAAATAACCTTTTTTTTCATTTCGTAACGTAGAAAACATAACTATTTAATATATTAATTTTGCTAAAATTACTATGCTAAAAAATCTGACTTAATGTTTCATTCAAAATTATAAGAGTTTTCATCAACAAGAATAAACATTTTTTTTTAATCTGAATTATATTTCATTTAATAAATTATATTTATTAGGTGGAAGAAATTTATGTTAATTTTAAATAAAGTAGAAAATACAATTCTGTGGAAATCTTATTACTTATGTTTTAAATGTGTATAGCTGTACATATTCGTCATCTAATTATTATATATCTTATTATTATTATTATTATTATTATTATTATTATTATTATATCTTATGTAAATATAATTAATATAATTTATTGTAAATATATATTTAAATTATTCATTATTATTAAATATACTTAAAAAGTTTTTTTTTATTCTATCTATATTATGTAAACTTTTAGAAAAAAAAAATATTTATAAATTATAATCGGGTTAAATATATATATAAAAAAAAAAAGAATTGAAAATATATAAATAAAGTAGGGTCTGTTTAATTTATTATATAATTGTAATAAGAGTAATAAATATTAAAGTAGAAATATATAAAATTATGTTTAATTTCTTTTATTGTAGTTGAGTTGGAAAATATTTACTCGAGCAGTTACATTCCTCTGCACAATATTGTGCCAAAAAGATATAACACAAATATTCCAAATTTGCACAATTGTGTTTTAATCAAAGTACCTACTCAGCTTTATGAAAGTTTTGGCTCGCTATAGATCTAACTAAAAATTTTATTAGTTCTAAAGCGAGCTGAAAATATAAATTGAATGAATTTTTTTCAATAATAGAAAATTTTCAATATTCAAAGGCTTTATTTATTTATTTATTTTTTAAATAAAAATGCCTACACACTTCTCACTGTTTAAATTAAATAATTATAGTGGAAAATTGTTTTCTGTTAAATGTCAAAATTTTCATTGAACAAAAAATTAAAATAAAAAATAAAATGTTATAATGTCAGTTTTTAAAATTTGTTGTTATAATATATATATATGACATTTTTTTTTTTTTAGAATTGTAAATTGTTTTACCAATATATAAATATTATATATAGTATATAATTAATATAATTGCTTCGACAGCAATAATACAAAAAAAAAACTCTGTAGGTACTATTTTGTGGTTTCCGGAATCTTGATAAAAAAATTTTTAGAATCAGATTCCATTCATTTAGGTTTAGAGTATTTTTAATCCAACTACTCGTCTAGTCGAAATAATATTTTCATTATTTAAATATTTGTTTTTATTTGAACATTATTTATCGAGGGGTTCGACATGAATGAAATCATCCGACCACTTTTATTATTTATTGCAATCATTTAGCAATCATTTAAAATTTCGTGCAATCACTTTAAATAACTTTGCAATCATTTGCAATAATTAAATGTATATGAATTCCAATTTCAATCACAATATACTTAAATTAATTTTAAAAATACTTAAATTATTTGAAAGAATCCAACTTGCAATATTGCATTCATTGAATCACAATTAGGCACGTGACAACACCATTCGCAGTAAATGCCATTATTAAATAGCCAGAGCCGAAAGTCACTGTTTCCCTAAAACAAAACTATGGACTAAAACAAGATCTCATGGGCTTTGTGTTCAGTATGTAAAGATTATTTTGTTGTTGGAAAAAAAAAATTTCCGGAAGTTTAAATGCGCTTCTCCTTATTAAAACTGGGTTATAATGAATAATTGTGAATGAAATATAAAGTTCAATTCTTATAATATTAAAATAAATTAATAAATTTACCAAATTTTATAATATACATATATAATAATTGAATAATTTAAATAATTTTAATTTAGAAAAAAAAAAAAAAACAATTATTCATGTATTATCGTTATGGCAGATTTACATATTTAGATTTTAGAATTTTTCAGCAAATTTATTTTGCATTATACATTATGAGTGTGTGCCTATATAATAAATATATATATATACTATTGATCATGGAATTAGGTTTTTTTTTCACGCCACAATTTTATTATAACATTGTATATATATATATTAATATGTATTGTATATTATTATAGATTAAATTATGATAAATTGAAAAATAGGCTATTATAGCTATATTAAATATGTTATTTGCTCATTAAAAATAGCAAGCATAACAATTTTAGATTCATATTAATTTTCGAGTATGTATATCTTATTTTTGTTGACGTTATGTATTTTGTAATATCTAATATATCTATATATTATATTATGAACAGATTCGATATATGTGTATTCTATCGTAGATAAATTTTTATACAATCTATATGTAGTATTATAATAATTATAGAAATTTATTTTGGAATACCATAATAGGTTTAGGGTTTTAATAGAACTTCATATCTTATTCTATCATATACATTATTTTTATATACTTATACGCACATATATATTTTAGATTATATACAACTAGAGATTATTGGTACAATTGTTGTCATATGTACAAGTATATCAGTACATTTATTGTAGAAAGTTTATTTAATAAACAAATTTGCTTTTTATAGTGTGAAATGGCTAACAAAGTTTTTTTTTTTAAAACATTCTATTAGTAAAATGTTGCTGTTTTTTTTTATATATAGAAGCCAGAATTTGAAAAAACTTTTTGTTTTTATAAACCAAAACATGAACGTTATTCCCAAAATATTTTAATTATTCGCTAGAAACCATAAACTTTAACCGCACTTCAAAGTATCAAAACCAAAAAAAAAAAAATGTGTACCTTATACATTTTTTTTTTAATTTAATCGCTATAAATCTACTCTGAGCTTTTATTCACATTAATTTTTTACCTTTTTTTTTTTATTATTCACTTGGAAAATTTTTAAATATAGAAAATGGAAATGAAAGAGAAAATAGGTAAATTTAAATAAAAAAAAAACAACAACAAAATTCCTTATTCTTTAAATTTTGTATCTAAATCTGGAAAAAATATAATGAAATTAACTAAAAAAAAAAAAAAAATTTCTTGTTCCATTTGCCATGTAATTATTACATTTTTAATTGGGTAGATATACATATATATCATCTTCATTTTTTTTTTTCGTAAAACTCTTGTTGTAATTTTATGTTGTAATGATTAAATATTCTTTTTCATTATGTTCATTTTTATTTCTGTGTGTTGGCCCACAGAGCTCTGATGCTGTTTTAACTTTTCCAAATGATAAATTGTCCTATTAAAAAGACATTAATTTAATTCTTGGTATTGATTTATTTATATAGTACATATATTTCTTATTCTTCTTATTCTTTCTTCGTCTCCAGGACAGAGAGTACAGAAAGAGAGAAGTGATAATTATATGAAAAATTTAAATTCTATGTAAAAATATTAAAAAAAAAAATTAAAAATTATATAAATGAATGAATTTTAGAAAACTTGGTTAAAAGCATTTTTATGCTTAATATGTCATTAAAGCGTTTTTTTTATTTTATTTTATGGGTGAAAAGTTTAGAAAAAAAAAACCAAAAATTAAAATATTATTTTTAGAACTTAATTGCCAAATAATTACAGATGATGACTTTGTTTTTTTTTTTTTTTAATTCAACATAGGTTCAGGTTTTCACATTTCTTCGTACTTGAGAAATAAAAAAAAACTATTTATTTTTCTCTCGAAATAAAATATGTACTTAAGCTTGTTATTCCATTTAAATAAATATATGAAAATTTACGATTTAAATAAAAATGTATGGAATTTTTGAAAAAGAATTTATGAATGACACTCTTAGATGTTAAAATATATACAAAAAAAAAAACAAATTACACTAATTACAGACTTTTTCGTTAAAAAAATTTTTTTCAAGTACTTTTATTATAAAACCATGTAAATGGTGTAAAAAAATTTTATATTTTTTTTTTAAATAAAATTATACTTAATTAATATTCATTGAAAATTGAAATGAGCTTTATTTTGTACATAATTTTTCTATAGATTAACACATGTAGGTAGGTAGGTATATTCATATTTTCACAGAAATTACGTAATGAACATATACGTATAGTAAACTCAAATATATGTATATTTTATAAATTTAATAAATACCGTTCGTTGTTTAATCATAATTATATACATTTTTTTTTAAGGAACAAGAATTGAAATACATTTTAAAGATATTAATTTCATCTTTAATATATTAATTTTAATGAAAAAAACCCGGACTATCAAACTATCTCCTAGTGGCTACAAATCTACATAGTTGTTCATTCTATAGTTTTATGTACTAGGTTCTAGTCAATTTTGGTTTACAGAGTACATTGAATAAATTCAATCTCGAAACTGAGTTAAACTAAACTCATTAATTTTATTCTATACATTTTTTATTTCAACTACTAAGAAGAATAGAATCATAATAGTATTTAAAAAAAAAAATAAAGAAATTTTTCCAAAAATATAATAATTAATGAAACACGTAAAATTTTTATGCTTAGAGAAAATTATTGTTTGAAAAAGGTCCTACAACTAAGGTCGAAACATTATATGAATCAATTAAAACCATTATTGTTTAATAGTTTAAAAAATTTATAATTTTTATCCAACAAATTAATTAATTTGATGTATAATAAACATTTTCACCAAAAATATAAAAAAAAAGACAAAATTAACATCTTTATTAAAAACCTTGGTTCATAGAATAGAGCTACAAAAAGCTTGTACAAAATGTTAGCAGATTTATATATATAAATACAGAGTATACTGTTTTATGATCAAATAATAATTATTCTTCTAAAAATATTAAATTATTCCTTCTAAAAAATTTCAAAAATTCTAAAAATGATTTATTCTAAATTATCGAAATTCAGTTCTGCTACTGAAAGTACCTATATATTTTTAAATTTTAGGTGTTCTGATATTTAAAGTCCTGATGAAGTTTGAAAGATAATAATTAATCTACCTTCTGCTACAAATTTGGGTAATGTTCTTCTAATGTTGTATCATATAATAAATACATACTTACATTGTTGTAAGTTGTAAGGAGTTCATAAAACTTATTCTTTAGAATCATATAAAATCTGTATTTTATCGCAGCCGTGTTCCACTTTTCACAAATTCTTTAAATTTTCCTTAAAATAATTGTGTTTATTTTTTTTTTGTAAAGGATTATGGATAAATAATAATATAATATTTAAATATCAATTTATTGTCAAAAGTAATAAATTAATTTTCTTTTAATCTTACTGTATTATATACATAAACATAAACTAAGTAATAATAAATTAATTTCATTTTGATTGATTATTACGATAATTAATTGATGAATAAAATTTAATGTAAGTTTTTTTTTTTCGTATGATAGTAAATGCTGATATAATAAATTGGTTATTTAGTATATAATCAGGTGAAAAAAAAGTAAGGTGTGCAGAATGATTTATTTATTTTGTTGATAGGAACTTCGTCGCATTATTATCAATCAATTTTCTTTAACAAAAAAAAAAAAATTAAAAGAAAGATGTAATTATAACAATAAGGAATTGATTATGTCACATTAGTTGGAATTGTGTGCGGCGTAATTATGTAACGAGCTGATGTAACTATAAAGTCTTTTAATTTAGTTTTTTATAGTTAATCTATATTCAAACATTATTATTCATTGTAAAACAATATAATAAAAACAAGAATAAAGGATATAGAAAAATTATTTACAGTATTTATATGTAAAGAATTTTACATAATATTATTATAATAAATTTTTGTTATGTTTTATATTTAAGATATGTATATATAATAATATCCTGTAGTACTCTTACTATCAGTATATATGTAATTGAAAAAGAATTCACAAATATCTATATATAAATCTGACGAAATTACACCCAACTCTATAAGCCTTAAATTAATAATTTCAATTTTCTTATCTTTAAAAATAATTTTTTTTTTCAAGCCTTCTCATTAAAAGATTAGTTTTGTGATTGACAAATTAATAAAATCTGTTTAAATTGGATTTCAAATTGAATCTTAATAAAATATTTTAAGTAAATAATGTATTAAATATTAAAACTATATATTTTCGAACAGTATTAATTTAATTTAAATGTACATAAATAATCCATAGTAGGTTAAATACTAATTTCACTTTATGATTTGAATTGAACTCGGTTAGAAAAATTATAAATTGTATACAGATTGTTATGTCGGTTCATGAAGCAATTTTATAATAATGACAAAATACTACCGCATACAACATCATAAATGCTTGATCTCTGAAAAAATCTTACTCATAAAAATAGTATTAGTAATTTACATATACGGAAATAAATTAAAAAATTTTTCTATCCCTATTTTAAAGTGGTCCTACATTTTCAGTTATTTTTCCCTACTGATCGACATCGTTTATATTCTAGTACCGGTCCAGGTCGATCGCTGAAGAATTTTAGTTCGATCTCTTTAATAATATTGTAAATTTTTAGCTGATAAACATTTAGAGACGACTGCTTATGCTTAGCTTTTGAATCAAACTACATGAAAATTGCTGCAAATATTCGCAATGTCAAGCATCTCACTAATAAAAGTTAATTGGAATATTAAACTTAAAATTTTAAATTAAATATAATTTACTTTAAATATTATGTTATGCATTTTTTCGTATTTGATTTAATAAAAAAAAAATCTCGTATAATCGGACCTCTATTTGTCAAGAAAATAAAAAGAAGCTTCAAGGCTTACTAAAGTTGAGCACGCCTGAAATACGATCATAATGCAGCCTTCGATTTTCGAATTTTTATTTAAATTCATAATTGAAAAGTTTTACACGGAATGGAATAATTACTCCTAGTGAGCTGAATACGACAACTATCATAGTCATAGATCTTGTTACTATTCTACGTGGTATATCAGAGAAAAAAAAAACCAAATGTTGTTGAACGAGAATATTCTATAAAATTTTCATCAATCATTTTTTGATTAGTTGAAAAAAAATTCATAATTTCAGAAAATTAAACAAAAAGAAAATTAATACTTATTTACAAAAGGAAATATATATCTTCAAAATATTATTATTCATATTGTTAAAAAAAAATAAAAAAAAAAATTATGTACTTACTTTTCTACATAAAATTTATTAATTTTAATTTTTATTTTCTTTTTTTTTTTTTTTTCTGCTTGTGCATAAATTAAAAGGTTTTTTCTGTTAATTATTTTTCATTAGCACTCTTATTTAATCCTTTTTATAATCCTTTTTAATTTTTTTTTTTTTTTTTTTTTCTTTGAATTTGATGTGTTTTCAATTTGAATAAAATATATTTTATTTTTTATGTTATTTAAATTCAAAAATTTTAAATTATATGAAAAGTATATAGGTACATATTCCTGTATATATATCTTTAACTTTTACATAATTTTAGATTTCAAACACCCTTAAGTGTTCTTCTTCTCAACTCTCTATAAATAAAAATATATATATTAAAAAAAAAAAATTAAGAATTTTCCATTAAATAAAATATTATTATAAATTTTAATATATTTTTTTTTTTTATTTTATTTTATTTTACTTAAAATTTTCCTTTTGAATTTTCATTTACACATTAAATATATGTAATATATATAGTATGAGGAAAAATACTTATTTTTATATTTTCCTTATTATGTTTATTATAAATATTTTAATAGAAAATTTATTAAATACACACTTAAAAAGTACTTATTTGTATAAAAACAAAATATTTTTTGTTTTTTTTTTATGGTTTTTTACAATCCTTTTTTTTTTTATTTTTAATATTTTTCTTTATTTTTCATACTTTTCAGTTTTTTTCGTTCGCTTGTTAATTAATTCGTAATTTATTTTAACTATGTGTAAAGCATGTGTTCATACATTAATTTTCTTTGGTTTTTTTTTTTTTTTGCAAATACTTATGTTGTTGTTTTATGTTTTACATAATATGTAAAATATAACACACACATCTTGTAAATATTTCATTATGTTGTATGTTGGAAAAAAAAAACTTTAAAGATATACATAGGTACATAAAACATAAAAAAATATAAATCTTTTTTTTTTTTTGGTATATATTATATACTTTCATGGTAATAGAAAAAAAAATAAAAGAAAAATCAAAAGAAAGAAAAAAACAAAGTTCGTTAAGCAAAAATTTTTGTTTTTCATTTTTATATTTTGATTTCTGAATTAATATGTTAAATAATATTATTAAAAAAAAAATCTATAAGTACAATATTTTTAAAATTGAACAAATTTTATGTAATTTTCAATTAGATGGAAATAAAAAAAGAATTCAATATTAAAACAGAAAATGAATTAATGTGATTAGTATTGGTACGCATCGTTTATAACCATTTTGGTAAAATTTCGGTAAAAAGTTCTGATAAACTGGAGTAAAGTTTGATTTATTGGTTCCAAGTTTATCACTGGGTAGAATTTCTTCAACATAATTTGTTTTGAAATCGAGACGAATTAACTATTCAAAGCGCGGCAAACTATGACCCGTGGGTCACGGGGTGAGCAAAGCATTATTTCATGTTACCCCGCTACGAAATTGTAAAGTAGTTCCCAAATCAATAAATATATTTTTCGTTTACAACAATTACATAAAAAATTGAAAGTTTTTCCCAGCAATTGTTTTTGTAAGTTCTAGCAAAGAAAATATAAGGATTAAGAAGTGAAACGATCAAACATGTTTTTTTTTGCTAACATTTTTTATTTGTATTTGTATATTTTATTTAAAAATTCATTATAAAAATTTAAAATAAAGTTTGATGACAAGTGGTGCTAGTTTCTAATTGATTGAAAAAAAATTTAAAATGACAAAATATGAACCAGACTTTGCTGGATGAATTAATTTTTGATTTAACTATTTTTTTAAATTGATTTCATATAAAATTTCCACTATAAGTTTAAAAAGATCTCATCTTAGGCGAATTTTACCCAAGACCAAAAAAGTTTGCCTAATAGCTAATAGCTTTATTTTATATTTCTTTGTAATTTAAAAGTTATGTACATCAAATACCATAACATAAAACTATCGTATTTAGAAATTAGTTTTGTTTTTTTTTTTTTATATTATGTATAACCTAAGTAAAAGTATTTAAAGAAAAAGCATTTAATGTTTTAATGTTTTCCATTGAATTTTGGGTTTAATTATTCATTCAAACCAAGGTAAAAAAAAGTTCCAACAGATAAGAGAAAAAAAAATGTTTTTGTATAAAATATTTTTATTTTTTAATCTGTTAAAAAAAAAATAATCCTTTGATAAAATTACATCACATGAATTTCTATTAAAAAGAAAATGGATTTTATTTTTTTGCCTAAATTTTTAAGCATGTAAGTAACCTAAGTTTTTAATTCAATATTCGTATTTGTTGTTGTATTAAAATTTTAATTTAATTGTTTGATAAAATTATCATCATATATGAATCATATTTGAATAATTGTATATAATTCTTTCTTATAATTCATTCAACAAAATAGAACCAAAAGTATTGATTCCCGTTCATACTATAAAACTAATCCTGTTTGAAAAAATTTACCAAACTAAACACATAATATAGAGAAATATTTTGTGTACACGATTAATGTTAAATTTTAAATAAAAAATATATACTTAAATTAGAAAAAAAAACTACTTTAATATTCTTTAACTTTAAACTTTTATTATTTAATATTTAGTAAGCTGGATTATGTATGAACTTTGTATCTTTCTGATACATATATTTATGAATATTTCAATAAGAAGTTCTCACATATTCACATACAAATATTCATATATATTTTGTTTAAACTTTATTGAATGTTTTACGTGCTCGAAACTTTAACATATAATTTTTTATTTTTTTTTTATAGTAGGTATGTGTATTAAAAAAAAAAAACTTTCCTATTTACGCACAATTTTTTAACATTTTGTTAAAGTATCCTTGATGTATTTTTTTTTTCTGTTGTTAAAATCCTTGAAATGAAAGCATTTTGGTATCATATAAAAATAAAAAAAAAAAAAAAACAAGGGAAATAATAAAAATAATAAACAAGAAAAACAAGAAATCGATTTTAAAAATTTTTTAAGTGTAAAATTATTAAAAAATATTTGGATAATAATTTTTAAGTTGTAAGTGATGGCACGAATTTAAATAAAATAATAATATGAGCTTAATCGAAAAGTCCAGTTCAAGGTATTTCGCAGTTTACATTTTTGTAATTTAAAATAACAAAAAAAAAGATTTGAATATTTTTTTTTTTTTAGAATAGAATTATTAAATATTTGGGGATTTCAATCTGAACATCTAGAACAGAGATCCAAAATTCACTATTTTATTCCATGCATCGCACTAAAAAGTATGAAATAATTTTTTTATGGGCCTGGCAGAATTTCTGAATAAATTGTTCACATTTTGGTAACAGCCCTTATAACAGTTTTATAAGAATTATATTAAAAGTTTCAGAGCTGTAGGTAGTCGGAAACTAGTCTACAATGTGATTGCAAAATTTCGCGGACAGCCAAACAAACATACTTAATAAAAACGTTGTCACCTTTAACGAGATAACGATACTTGTACTCTAAAAATCATTTTCTGAATTTTTCTTTGACATTCCTTATTAGTTCCTTATTAGTTTTTTTTTTGCAAATTTATCATTATCATAATAAAACTAAATTTCATTTTAATTTTTCAACACAAGAACGTGAATTTAATTTATAGAAATTTTTCAACACAAGAACGTGAATTTAATTTATAGAAAATTAATTGCATCACATTTTAATATTTTTGATCTTTCTCAATAGTGAATGATTCTTAATAAAATTCAACTGCGATTATTCATAAGTTTAAAAGAAAATTTCTGCCAATCATTAACTCATTGTAAGAAGGTGATTATGATTACTGGGTCGTGATTTATTGCTTTTAGTTCTCAGCAATGAAAGTTATTTTGTATTCTTCATTCAAGTGTAGGAAAATTTTATATTTTTTTTGTTATTAAGTTTCAAATTTTTTTAATAATTTAATATTTTTAATAGAAATTGATAGTATACAAATACATAAATTCGACATTGCAAATATTCGAAAATTCCATTATATTTTGTATACTTGTGAACTTGAATAAAATAACACATTTATATTTCAATAATTGACCAAATTTTTGATATAATGTAACTGTATTAACAGTTTTCGGCTTTCGCAATACATTTCAATTAAAAATTAATTATGGCACAAAATTGACTATGCGTTTATTTATTAGAAATATTAATTCTAAATATTTATAACTAATAAAATAAACTAAAAATATAGTTAATACATCTATCTATATATCTATAGCGATATCCAGGGCAACGAGCGAGCGGATGAATTGGCAAAGGAAGGTTCAAAGTTGGACGAATCCATGTCTGAGCTGGTTCACCCAGCTTTAAGTACGGTAAAAAGGGATATTTACCAGTACTTCTTATCCCAAGCTAATAGTAGGTGGAGGGCGCTACCTACCTGCAACACGGCCAAGAAAACAAGGCCGAGTTATGACAAAAAAAGAACGCAGGAAATTCTGAAAATGTCTCGCAAAGACATTTCCAGAATAACGGCGATTTATACGGGACACTGGGCAGTTGGAGTACACGCTGCCAGATTAGGTATTCTCTTCAACCGGTCATGCCGCAGTTGTGGTATTGAAAGCGAAAAAGAGACATTAGTCCATTTTATCTGCAAATGCCCGGCGCTTGCAAGCTCGAGAAATAGAACACTAGGGGGACTTATCTTTGAGGATGTAGATGTGCTAGCCCTAGCCAAACCCAGAGATGTGGTGAAATTTTTAAACACCACGGGGTGGATCTAGCTTTTCTTAACGCCGTTAGGCCTTGGTTAACGAATAAGTGGTAGCAAAATGGTGCGAAAGCGCTAATTGGGGGCTCTTCAGGTAGAGGGGCTCCGCCACTATGACCAACCAACCAACATCTATCGCAACCGGCTTTTTCGATCACTTAATTGACAACACTAGAAAAAATTTGTACTTATTGATTACTGAGAGCGATTTTGATTAATAGTTCATGCATTAATTTTTCAATATAATAATAGTTCCAAAATAATGTACTTCTCTAAAAATCCTTTCAATATTATTTTTTGTTTATTCTATGACGGATTTTGTTTTAATAAAAAAGGTAAGTCGGACTATATAAATAAAGAGTTTGTTAAAAAATGTTTCAAATACTTTCTAACTTTTTAGATGTTTAATGGACAGCTACAACTATCATTCTTAATAAGATTATGTGAGATTTAGGATTCAACAAAAATATATAATCTCAACATTGACAAATTGAAAATTTTCATTTATTAATTATGTCAATAATATTTATCTTTCTATATACATTAATAAATTAATGAAATCTACAGCCATGTGTGGTGCTCACGAACATTTGTTACCAAGAAATAATGTACATATATAGCTTTATTAGATTACAAATCAACTTATGTTTTTAAATATTATGTGTAAACGATAATTACAAATTATGAAAAAAAAAAAAAAAAACGAAACGGCTTTTATGGACTTACAGGAAATTAATTTTTCAATTTTTATTTTATTTTTTTTTTCCAAGCCATTAAAATTTTATTTATCACGAATTTAATATCATTAAATTAGTTTCATTTACCATTATTCCTCAGTTAAATTTCCTAATATATGTTATTAAGGAACACGAATTCAAGTTTTCTTTAGAATTTTTTTTTCGTTTTTAATGTTTTAAGAAATTGCAATTTTCATATAGTACTTAGAATGTGCATACAAATATGTACACATTTATGTTTTTTTGTATTATATTATACACACATTAAGTACTTTTTAATTCCGACGGAAATATAAAATTTTTATTAAATGCACTTCATGTACAATTCATTTCAGATAATATCTAGTAAAAAAAACATTTTTCATAGTTTTTATATGTTTATTATATACATACATATTTTTATTACATTTAGTTATTGTGTCTGCTTATTAAAAACACTGCTTTCTAAGCCAGTTTTTCCTTGTAAATTTTCTTTTTACTTTGTCGATTTAATATATATATATATATATTGTTTAAAATGCATTAAAAACGAAACCTCATTCGAATTATAAAAAGGTTTTTGTTTTTTGGAAAAGAGTGAGAAATATACAAATAAGATATATTCCTGTATATACCCATCCATATATAACACACACAATGCTTTTGAGCTTAATGAGAAAACACTTTTAATTTAAATAAAAGGTTGGAGAAAAAAAAAAAGAATTTTTATGGGAAAATAGTTTTCAAAATTTTTTTTTTAACCATTATTTGTCAACTTTATTAATTTTTCCTGTTTAAATTTGCAAAAAAAGTTTCTGTTTTTTTTTTTTTTTTTGATGTTGTTAAACAATATTATATGTACAGAATTTAAAAACATAATACGATAGCAGCTTTATATACAAAAAAAATTTATATATTTTATTACAAAGAGAAAGAAAAAAAAAAAAACTAGATTATGGTTAAATTACTTTAAGATACTTTAGTTTTTTATATGGAGGATTTTTTTTGGTTAAACATTCTACAAATAAATATAAAAATAAAAAATATGAATAAAAATAAGGACGAATTATTATTCGTCTGTTGTACTATTTTCTTAACTCGTTTAGATAAAATTGGATTTTTTCACCTTAAATTAAACAGATTATCTTAAAGTTTTGAATAATATAGTTGGATTATTGTAAAATTATTTTGAAAACTAAATAATATAAAAAGCTCTATTTTAGAATAAAAGAATATGTTCACAGAGGAAAAAATAAAAATTGAAAATTGAACTGTGTGAAACAAAAAACTTAACCGAGACCTACTCCGCTGTGAAAATTTAAAAAGGAAATAATTATCTATACATTTTTATTATTTTGAGATGTAATAATTTATCTTTGTTTCTGCCCATCATGAATTTGACAGATAAAGCTAAACTTTTTTTTTTTAAATAAAATGCTTCAGCTAGTTGGAAAATAATAGAACTTGATACTTTTAGCAGATGTACGATTTTTGATTACAACAGTTCATGACTTCCAAAGCATTCTCAAGGAACTCTATATGTCAGTAGAAAGGACACATCTGCCTATAAAAATGTAGATATCCCTTTTTAACTTATACAGTCAAATTTAGAGTTGAGTTTTGGAAATTAGTCAAATTGGTCTCTTAAGCTAAAATGACGTTTTTAATTGAAAACTCCATTTTTTTTCTAGATATGTCGTTTATATCAATTACAACGGCATTACAAACATTTCTCATTCCATATTTACCTACCTATATACATAGCACAAAATTTCATTGATGACGTAACGTCTGTAATTATTAATATTTAATGTTTTTTTTCTAGAATTTTCCTTTTCTTCTATTCCCTGTAATTTTTTTATAAATAAAAAAAATAAAATTCTCCAAATAATAATTAGCCCTTAATTCCTTTCCAACCGAATTATTTACAAGTAATTTAACTGAGAATTTTTTTTTTATTTCCTCAAAAAAAAAAAAAAAAGAAATAGAAAAAAAAAAAATACACAAATCTTAAGTATGAGAAGAAAATGAAAGATGACTTTAATCTTCTCAAATCCTTGGAGTAAAATAATTTAAAGATAAAAAAAAAAATTAAAAAAAAAAAAACAAAATAATTTGTTTTTCTTCGGCAGCAGCAAATAAAAAAAAAATGAAAATGAAAAAAATTTTTTTTTTCCTTCTTTCCGTAGCATTTTCATATTTTCATGGTATAACTTATTTTTTCTTTCTTAATGATATTTCGATAATAAATCCATAATTTATTTATTTTTATCGAAAATTTATTATCACATTTAAAAAAAAAACAACAAAAAAAAAAATAAAGAAGGAAAATGAAAACTTACACAGAGAAATTATGTTAAAAAATCTTATAATTTTCTTTTTTGCCGTATACAATAATAATTACAGAAAAATTTTGAAAGTTAAACGGATGTTATTCTCACGATTGAATAATTCCAAAAATAAAGTGAAAAAAAAAAAAAAAAATTTTATAAGTCTTTAATATTTTTGGAATAATAAATTTTATTTTTTATTATTTTTTAAAGGGATGAAAAGCAACAAAAATAAAACATTTTTTCTGGCTAATTTAAACTATAGGCCAAACAAAAATAAGTAAAAGCCTCAAGCATAAATCTTATTTCATTTTAAGTAATTATATTATTATTATTATTTAATATTTTGTTTTTTTTTTTTCATTATTAAAAATATAAAAATTATTGAAATTATTATTTTTGAAATTGTTTTTCAAAAGGTAGACCACCCACTCATTCATTTTAATTTATATATATATATACTTATGGTTAATGGTTCTTGTTGATATACCCAGAAGCAATTGTCATCATTTTTTTTGTTTTTTGTGAAATTACCATTTTTAATTTCTTTGAACAAAAAATGTAAATAAAAAAAATAAAAAACAAATATATAAATAACTTTTTTTGTTTTTATTTATTTTTATGGTAAATTAAAGTGAATGTACGTACACACACTAAATAGATTTCACTTGAATTCAAGAGTGTAGTAAGTAAATAAGTTGGCGGTAAAATTAATTTGTAGATTTGCCGGAAAATTCCATTAATTCAATGAAATCTATTTCACAGCTCTCAAAAATGGAATAATTTTTCCAGCTTGAATTTGGTTTTTGTTTAGTATGAAGATTTTAAATTTTGGTTTAAATTTAGTCGAAGTGCGTATAAAAATTTATAATTATGTACAATAAAACTAAAAAAAAAAATGTTTGCTTGAAAATTAAAAAAAAAGCTTGTCTATCTAAAATGTTGCTTTTTTATATTTATTTCAAACTTCAACACCATCATCATCGTCATCGTTTACAGAGGTTATTAGCAGTATGATTGTGTTTCTGGTTCTGCCTCAATGACTTACAGACGACAGTTATTAACTAGTCCAATTCTTGATTGAACAACAATTAGGTTTTAATTTAATATATGTTTCATGTTCCATTCGAAAAATTAATTATTTCATAAGATATTATTTTAAAAATTTTTTTCATGCTAATAGTCAAGTTCTAAGAAAAGTTTATTAATTCTTATAAATTCTAAATGTTTAACAAATTAGATAGAGTATACTTCCGGGCACATTTAATTAAAATGAATATTTGAAAAAGAAAATTTTAGAAAAGTGTTTTTGGTTCAATACATTTTCATATCGTACAGCTTACTCGACCTGGAACTGAATACATTTTTCAGGAAATATCAGAAAAATAAAAAAAAAATTAAAAAAATTTAAATTTAACTCTTAAAAAAATTTAATTGATTTTTTTACTTTTTATTATTCATTAAAAAAATTTTTCGAAGAGTAAAATTCCTGATTTAAAAACATGTTAAAAAATCCCATTTCTAAAGCCCTGTTGTGGCATACCGCTGAAACAAGTCAAAAATACTTCTGTAAGAATTCAGTTTAAGTTGCTGTGGCGGACTGAATTCCAAAATCAGTTTCAGTTTTCGCTATATGCGGCAATAAGGCTTAATAACAGAAAATAAAAATCCTGAAGATCTAAAATATAAGCATTATATTTTCTTTAATAATTTATATGAGATGTGTGTTTTTGTTTAATTATCTTAACATTTTAATTGCATTATTTTATATTTTATATGTATTATTTACCTTCTAATTTTTTTTTTTAATTTATTTAATCCGAATTTGAAATTTTTACATCAAATTAATTTTTTTTTTAAATTATTTTATTCTCAAATTTTTAATTTTTTTATTAATTTTTTTTTTGTTGTGGAAAAATGAAGTATTTTCATCTTATAGTTCCGCAAAATAGAACTAACTGAACCGGTATATTTTAAAAAGTCGACTCTCACTGTGTGTAAATGAAATTTTCTTTTTTCATTACTAACCGGTTTGAAAATCTCAATTTACATACAATTGAAATAATAATTTTGCTTTCTTTTTATAACATCGAAATGTAAATTTATATTTTTTTATTTTTTTTTCAGTGTAATAATGTGAAGATTTATAATTTACATTTTCTATCAAAATTGATTTATTGTTATCGATTAAGAAAATATATACAAAATTGTAACAAAAAAAAAAAATATAGAACAAAAAAAAAAGAAAATCTTCCTGAAATGTTTCTTGTTTTATTTTCAGCAAAAAAAAAGAAAAACTTTTTCACTTTTTTTTTTTCCTGAACGTTTTTCTTTCTTTTTTTTTTTTATTTTACGTTTTTCTTTTTAAATGATAATAACACGATAAAGAAAATTTCTTTGGTTTTTTTTTTATTTTTTTTTTTTTAAATACAATTTCAGGAAAAAGGAAAAATGGAAATATAAATTATTATTATTATTATTTTTTTCTTTTTTATTAATATATTATATTTCTTAAATCGATTACGCGAACTAGGACCTGTATCCGGTAAAATTGTAATAAAACTGATTTCACTTTTTTCTTGTATCCGTTTTTTTTTTTTTTTAAAGTTCTTCTTTTTTTTTTTTTGAAATGTATGTCATTTTCACGAAAATTATTCGAAAAAAAAAAACAAGAAGAAAATATTGGACAAGGACATGTACATTAAAAAAAAAAGCTTTCGTCTCTCATATGAGATGGAAATAAAAGCTAATTTTGCTAAAATAGAAAATAAAAAACAAAGAAAAAAGCTTTGTAACAATTTTAAATCAAAATCTTTTTACGTAGTTTTAAGATACAAGGAACTTAACTACGTTTATTATTATTATTATTATTATTATAATTTTTAACAAAATTTACAGATTTTTTTATTCTGTACTTTTTCCGAAGAAAAAAAAATGCATGTACTTTAAAAAGAAAAAAACATGATTTTCATTTGATTTAAACAGACGTGCAAGATATTAAGAAAAAGTATTAATTTTCTTTTGAATAAATGTTTTTTTGACTTAATAAAAACTACAACTGTGGATTAAAGGATTAAGGACATAAATTCAAAAGAACAGAAAATTATAGTTGCTTAAGGTGAAGATTTTTCTTGCAATGCATATTTTTTAGTAATTGAAATTTATTAAAATTAAGCTTTTTTATTATAATTCTTATTATATTTATTATTTCACATTTTTCAGACTATTGGTTGTGAAAACTATTATAGTGATAGTATAGTATGTATTATAATTATGCGTTGTGATTATTAAATTATTAAGCATTTGATAGAATATGGATGTTTGAAGTGTCTTATATAGTAATAAGTTATTACGGTATGAACTATCATGATATTTCGACGGCTAATACTAATCAAAGAAATTTAAAACAAAGCTGGTTCTAGTATAGTACAATATACAGTTTTTATTTGTAATTTCGTAATATGCAATTTTAACTACATAATTTTATTAAAATTAATATTAATTATTTTATGAAGTTCTATATAAAATAAAATCATATCAAAAAAAATTTTTTATACAATGCGTGCATCTCTCAAAAAATAATATCAAACAGAATTTTGTTTTTCTTTTTCAGAGGGCTTTAAATTTTTTTTAACACAACATTTGAATTTTAGCATGACTCACGTAAGTCATGTAACTTTTCATTTCCTAAAAACATAAAAGAAAAGCTTCTTAATTTTTAATTTTTTTAATTTTTTTTTTTTTCGAAAATATCCCCTTACGCTTTTTTTTTTTTTTTTGACACCATGTGATCAGATAAAAACTCAAAAATGAATAAAATAATATTAAATAAAATTATGTCAGTGTACCAAAGCTTTAATCTGCAAAAAAAAATACATATATTTTTCTCATAATTATATTTTTGATGAGAAAAACAAATTATTATTAAAACAATTTTATTTAAGTGAAAAAAAAAAATTAAAGGATTCAAAAGCTTTACTGAACTTTCATAAAAATCTGTATTGGGTTATATATTTATTTTTCATACTCTTTCTCTAAAATGTGTTGAGGATAGTTTTCCATATAAAAATTTTCAGACGTTTTAAGCTTTTCATAGAATTTTAATTTTCATATCATTTTTTTAACTGAGAAAATTTTGCGTAGTAATAAAGTTTAGATTAGCTTTTGTTTTTTTTTTTTTTTCTATATATACTATATATAAATTACATTCCACATTTTATTCAATTTTCTTTGGCTGGAGAAAATGTAAATAGGTAGATAATATTTTTTAATATTTTTTTTTTTGCTGTTTTCTAATTTGATTTTGATGTAGACATTTGTTACTCTCTTTGATAAAATTTTCCGGGTGTGAACTTATTTCCTAAATACATTAATCATTTGTTTTTGTGTAGTTTTTCATTTTATGATTTTTGTTATTTTTTTTTATTTTTTTTATTTTCGTTAGATTTTCTTTTGTGAATCAAAAATAATTTTATTTTATGTGTTTTGTGTTGAATTGTTTTTCTTTTATTTTTTGTTATTCTCTTTATGGATGAGAAGTAGTATATTTTTGAGAATATATATTATCTATACTTCAAACACTGTACAGAGGTTGGTAAGTGAATAACCATTAGAGGTTTCGAATGGGTATACTTGAACCTTATGTGACAATTTTCTCAGTACTGGCAAGCTTTATGCAATATCTAGTTAATGTTTCAAAGTTCAATGTCTTCTAGTTTTTTTTAATGATAATTTCCCCTGGGGTTCTAAAACCGTATATAGAAGTTGAAACAGAGTATTACTTGTGTTATTCTGTTGATAAACAAAATCATAAAGTTTTGGTCATACTGTGTTTGGATTAAAAATATTTTTTTTTTATATAAAAAAGTTTTGGGAAAGGAAATTTTTCAAAAATTTTTGTTATGAAAATAATAACTTTTATTTATAAAATATAAATTGTTTTGCTTGATATAGATTGAAAGACGAATAAATAATATTAACCTTATTTGCAAACAGTTCTTACAATCATCCAGTAGATTTATATATTTAAGTTCAGACATACAAACAAATATTGAGTTTTCGAAGGCAGATTTCATCTTCAATTATTTCTACCCAACTGACGATTTCAGTACAGGAAATCCAAATAGATCTCCATGGAAATTGTGAATGAAAATTGTTGGAATCCACACATTTTTCATTTGAAAGTGGTCGAAAATGAAAAAATGTGCCTAATTAATTAGGATTTTCTTAAGATTTCTTGGATTCCTTGGTATATTGGGTACAATGGTCAAGATGGGAACCTGGTCAATTGGGTTTATATGTATACATAAATATATAGTTCGAGTTGCCAAAGTTTGAATTGAAGAAAAAACATTTTAGGTTATTCTTTTCAAGTTATTAATTTCTATAATTTAATAAAAAAAAGGCCATACGTAATATGGCAACTCCCTAATATTTGCTCAATTTTAAGCATGATGAAGACGAGTCCAGTTTTTATTGAGTTGGCCAACGATTTACTCATAGTGTGGTTTTCAGCAAGTCCTTCAAACTGGTATAAAAACGCCTTGTTGGAAAACCAGTTCAATAAACATTTACACGCTTAAAGAATATTGTGAGTTCCTTGCTGAACATTGAATTAGTATTAATTGCATACTATATATTACCAGAGGAAAAGTGCGAAAGTTTTCATTTAAAAAAGAGGTATATGTACTATTTTTTTATATTTATATTTTTTACCAAATTATTTTTTGTTTTCTAGATATTAAAGTAATTTTAAAAATGTTAATTTTTTAATTGTTTAAATAAGATAAGAATATTTTTTCTTGATTATTGATTAAGAAACTGTGAAACGTATTTTAACTTTTTATATATTTACATCACAGAGTTGCAAAAAAAGCTAAAAAAAATGCAATACATAAACATTATATATATAAATTTATGTTTTTTTTAAAAAATATTCATATATGTAACTAAATTTATATAAAAAAAAATATTTTTTTGTCATTTAATATTATTTGTTGCTTATCCATCCTCTTCCTTTGACAGTTGTTTTATACATTTTTGTACATATACTACTTGAAAACAAAAAGATTTTTAGATTTCTTTTATTTTATTTATTTTTTTTTTTGTCAAGAGGAAATATGTGCTCAAGGGATTTGGTTTACAATTATGTTGTGTAAAAAAAAAAAAAAGAAGAAAATGTTTAGTAATTTTGTTGTTTTGTTAAAAAAAAAAACTTAAAAACAAATCAAACTTTTTCTTTTCCTTATACCGCACACTATGTATTTATCCATATATATTATATTTAGTATGAGTATTATGAAAAATATTATCAAAATCATCATAAAACTTGAAAAAAAAAAAAAAAAATAAAATCAAGAAAAATTTGAAATTAGAAGAAATAAAAAAACAAAACGAAACAATTTTGTTAAAGACATTTTGAATAATCTTTAAGGAAAATATATCTGATGATTGCCAAATGTCTCCAGAGATCATCACAACAATGAATGATGAGGTTATGACATTTTAGAAAATTGAATTGCATTTTTTTTCTTTTTTAATTTTGGATTTTCTTCTTTTTTTTTTTTCCTTATACTGTCCCTATTTTGTTTTCAATTAAATTTTATAAAATAAATATTTTCATTCATGGATTTAATAAAATTGGTTGAAAAAAAAAAACATGAATAATGTTGTTACATATGAAAATATAATCATCAGAAAAATTTTTATACTTATTGTTTTATGTTGAAAACGTTTTTGTTATATTTTTCACTGATATTTTATTTTATATAGGAAAGTTTTTAAAGCCCCCATGGCAACATTAATTGGATATTATTAAATTTAATTGGCATCAAAGATCTGTTGTAGTACTCTTCACTTTATTGTTTTCAAGTTGTTCAAAAAAAAAATATAATTTTATATAAAAAGGGAATTTTATATATACCTCTATAATGTGTATTTATATTTTTTTTTTCGGCAATTTAATGGGAATGTATGCTTTTATTTTTTTTAATGTATTTGCCTCTTTGATACTTAAAAAAAAAAACAAGAAGTTATTTAAAGAATAGGTATTAATATTTTTTTTTTTACTTTTTTGAAAAAATATTTCGAAAAAAAAAAAATGTAGATACATTTTTTTTTAATTTTCCTATAATGGGTTAAATATTAAAGTACATAGATTGCATCTGTTATAAAATTTATTATGCGATATGTTATCAAATATTAAAATACGAAATTTTAATTAATTTATTTTGTGTACCTAACCTAGAAAAAGATCAATATATTAACCGATGGTAATAAACTTAGCTTTAAAAAATTATATTACTTAAAATTGCTGTAAAAATTTTTATTTTATTTTATTTTTTTTTTTTTGAAAGATTTAGATTAAACTTTAGAATAATAATATAGATTACACTTAAATGGTTAAATTAAAATCTAATTATAATATCTTTATTAACATTAAGAATACTGTTTATCTTTATTTCATATGTGCAATAATATAGTATGATATAACGACTTACAAAATATTGTAATATTATGACTTATATGTGTCCTAAATAATTAAATGTTATATAGGCTGTTTTATATTTTTATTCAAATTCAGATATATGTTTGAAAAATAATTTAGATTTTTAATTAAAACACTTGTACTGTTCTAAAGTTTAATTATTTTTATAAATTTCTTAATTACAAATTTACAAATTTTAAAATTTTCAAAATTATAATATTTTGTCGAATAGTTGCGACCTATTATGCCAACATCTTGACAAAGACTGATTTTTAAACCAACACTAAATAATTATCAAAAATTAAAAAAATTGTGGGCAACAAAAATTAATTATAAATTTCTTATCTTACAAAAAGCTAAAGAGTGAGAGTGATATTGATAAGTTTATTTTCTTAATTTATTTTATTTTTTTTGAGAACCTCTGGATAAAAAACCAGATATATTTCTTACTTAGAAATGATTGTGAATTTGTGTAAAATAGCCTCTAAAGAAAGATATTCTAAAAAGCAAAAATTAAATAAGATCTAAACTTTAGATACTATTTCGTCAGTGTAGAGATTATTTCACTTATGTGATATTTCATAATGAAGTATTATCTAAAACCAGGGCTGCCAGACGGAACAAATAAAATTTTCTCAAATTTTTTTTTTTCATTATTTTGTGTACTAAATATTTTTTTGATACTAAATTAGAAAAAAAAAGTTAGCTTAACGGTTTTCTTCATTACAGTTTTTCTCCAAAAACAGCTTATTTTGTAAGATTTCCACAAATTTTTTATTGTGTTCAGATTTTATGCAGTACATATAAGGTGTAGAAGTTTAGTTCCAATTTTGAAATTGAAACTGACTAAATTAAAAAGATTAATTATTTTCGCATATTAAGTAATTAATAGCAAAGTAATATTTCACAAATGTGTTTGTTCTCTTTTATGTTAAGTTTGCTTTCAGTCTCAACCACATTCCAACAATTAATTTTGTGTTCAAGGTATGTAGAAGAATAAGGTAATGACATCAATTTCTTAACCACCACCATTTTATTTAAAACACAAACTATGTACGTTTATTAATTATTTTCGCATATTTCGCATCCTTTAACAACAAATCCTGCAACTATTATTTAACCCATTTCTCGTTCTACGTTCATGAATACAAAATTTCAGAGTAATCGAGTAGAAAATGACTCACAAATTAATTGCAAGTTCTCATTCACTATATTCTTATATATGTATGTAATTACATCATAATTTATTAAAAGAGAAAACAAAATATTATGACTGATTGATTGGATTTAATAATCTCACTTTGAAAAGAATTTTAAAACATAATGTGAATTATTTAAATATTGTGAGATAATTACGTTAAATAGTTTGCAATCTATATATTTTGTTTTATATCGGTTAGGTATTAAGAGTGTAATACCTTTGCATAATTTGTTTTCTTTAAAGGCCGGTATTCAACTGAAGATAAAGTACAAGATAAATTTTATCTTGAAAAGAAACATTATTGAGTGAGATAAAAATTGACACTAAATATATTTTGATAAAAACTACCTAAAGAATTTTATTTTTAATTTATTTACCTCCCAACCTTCATCCATTTTATTTAATTAATTTTACCAATATTATTTTATTTTATTAAATTAAACTATTATTTTAATTTTAAGTTATTTATCAATTTCAGTTTATAAATTATTTTAGTTTTCTGATTTTTGTTTGTTTTCTTCAAACAACAAACGTCAAATTCTTTTTACACGACCTAATGTCAAAATTTATCTTGAAAAGAATGTTCAAAACATTCTTTGCAAGATAAATTTTTGAAATAAAATTTATTTGAGTGAAAAAATGTTCATACAATTTTTACTCAGATAAATTTCCATTTATCTTCAGTTGGGTACCGATAAATTAAATTCACTCAACTAAAATTTATCTCAGATAAAATTTTATATGAAAAAGTTGATTTTATCTCCAGTTGAATACCGGCCTTAAATCACAAATACGTAAATAAAATTTCACCCTTTGCCTTTCAAAATAGTACTTGCATAATTATCTGACGTAATAAATAGTATTGGAATTCTTTTTTATACATTGTTTTTTTTTAAGTTTTTAAGTGTCGCTGTGGGATTACTATCAATGGTTATTTTTAATTCAAACTACCAAATTCGATATTATAACAGAATGCCCGCCTTTTACTCTTTGCTTTATATTTTAGTATATAATCAGTTGAAAAAAAGGTTTGAAAATTTGGAATATAGACCCAATGTTTCCATCATACTTTAACTAACCATTAAACAGACGACAGCACATCCCTAAGCTTATAACTTTAGGTTACAACTTTGATTTAGAATTTATTTCTAAAAAATATTCTAGGCATCTCGTTATTTTTTTATCCAGACTTTATACATATATATTTCAATTTAATAATTTTAAAATCAGAATACATCCGTTTTTAAATAATTTTCATGACGTCTTTATTATAAATTGAAATATCCTTTCATGTAAGAAAATTTATATATTTTTGTGAAAAAAAAAATTTTTTTTTTTTGTTATAACATCATAATATTATATGATGAAAATTCGTATAATTTAATTTGAAATTGCGCGCTTTTTATAAAACATTAGCAATAGAAAATCATTTATTATACAAACATCAAGTTTTTTTTTTCTTTTATTTTTTTTATGAATTGTATAATATTTTTTTAAATAAACAGGATGCAAAAATTTGTTTCAACAGCTGTGCGTTGATTTTATTTTTTCAAGTATTTTTATATTTAATATTTTTATATTTAATAAAAAAATATATATTTTAAAGAAATTTTTTTTTAAAATTAAATGAAAATTTGACAGAATGTATATATTTCTTGCATTTTTATTATAAAAGTGTGATAAAGATTTCATCGCAATTCGCAACGTACGTGTTATAATTTGTATATGTATTTATTTTTAGATGGTTTAATGTCAAAATTAATTTCAAAATCAATTTTATGTCAAAATACAAATATTTTTTTATTAATACATACATAATCATTATTATTATTATATTTGTTTAAGTTAGAAAAATTTGTAATATTATTTTTATTTTTTTTATTATTATTATTGTTATTATCAAAAAAAAAAAAAATTTACGAGGCCAAAACATTTAGTTCGATGTCACGTTTTTCGTAAGAAAATCACGTATCATTGAAGACAAAAACTATTGAACTTGTACAAAATATAAGCTTAGAAAATTGTTGAAAATGTATATCTAATCTCAAATATTTAATTTTCATTGAATACAAATATATATGTATATATATGTATATATATATTTTTTTTGTAGTAGTTAATTTTGATATTCTTTATTGAATTTTTCTATTTTGCTTTCATGAATTTAAATTGACGCAAATATTTTTTTTTATTAATAAAATGTATTTATTATATACTAAATATTGTAAATGTATATGCATTATGTAAAGAGCATGTACATTTTTTTTATATTTATTATTTAAATTGATTTAAACTATGTAGTGATTTTAAATGTATATATTATGATATAAATATGATTGTATAATATTATGCATAATTCTGTATGAAAACATTCATGTATACGTATCATTATATCTTAAAGTTATATATCTGTATATTTGATATAACTTTATTATATTTTTTTTTTAATCTGTGACTTTGTTTTTTTGCCTTCTCAATCAGCTAATTAAGTGCTATAATTATTTTTAGCATTAATAGTTCTAATGAAGATAATATTAATATTATTATGTCACTTGTGTAATACATCAATGGAAGATATACCTTAATAAAATCTATTTTACTTCTTGAATACTAATTTTAGAAATTATAATAAACAATGAAAAACATTATAAAGTCATTTTTGATAGTTAAGAAGCTTATATTTTACATAACATAAAATTTTTTTGTAAACGATATACTTTTCATGAAATTAAAAATACTAAATATATATGTATGCTGAAAAGTGTTTAGAATAGAATGGAGTCCCCTTAAGGAAAATATAATAAAATCCGAATCAAGTTTTGATTTCATTTGATTGCTTTTAAATTAAATTGATAACACTATATAAATGTTCTCTTTTATTTCTATATATTTAAATATATACCTTATAGCTTATACATATTTGAATTTTGTAAATTCAATTAATAATTGCCATAAACACTTTTGTTTGATCATATCTATAAAAACCTAAAGGCAATATTCTCATAGAATTTATAAATTCAAAAAAAAAAAAAAAATTTTTTTTTTTCCAATTGGCATGATATTCAAAATTTATGTACATTACATACATATATCTATATTTATATTTCCCAATAAAAATCTATACATAATCTATATGTAGGTATCAATGTATTGTATATATTTATTTAATTTTGAAATAACAAATAAATAATTTATCAGATCAAAAATTATAAAACTGTGTAAATATGTATGTAGTACGTATAGAAGGTACAAAAATTCATGCAAGAAAAAAAAAGAAGAAAATAACTATATGTCCAAAGCAGTGATTTCTCTAGGATTCCAAAAATTTTATATTCAATTGAATTTTCGCACAACATATTCATTAAAAACAATTTAAAAAATTCATTGATTTATAAGGTTGTTGACTACAGGGCATATTATATTATTGGGAAAAAATTTTAAGTGATTATGTACTCAAATAAAAACTATATCCTGTGTAACTTCTTTATTTATGAATATGTATAGAGGTATGTTTAGGCGGTGTTAAGTCTGTGTTACAGTAGAAAACATTTTTTATATTTGAATGAATAGTCGAATTTTATTTTAATTGAAATGTAAAATAAAATACAAAAATGTTTTAATTAATTTCGATTATTATTTATTCTACAAAATTATTTATTTCAATGTTCATATATGTTATTGCAACTTTTTAGTACCGAGATTATTGAAAAATTGAAAATATTTTTACATACATTTTGTATCAAGACGTCAAACGAGTTGATTTAATAATTAATACAAGAGCCATCACTTAAAACAGCTTCAATTAAATTGAAAAAATTTCCTATTATTAGAATTTATTTTAAGTATGTATTTATATATGTATAGTACTAGTACTATGCACAACATACAGGGTATTTAGTAAAAATATTTATACAAATTACAAATTACAAACTCAAATCATTTAGATTTGATATTGAATCTATATTTTTTCAGAGAGTTTGAAAAAATTGTAGTGTTTATTTTATAGTGTAATATATAATAATATGTTGTTCTTGAACATGCAACTGTATTGGCCCGAAACAAATTAGAATTACTAAGAATTTTAGAGTCAATATACAGTTAATACGAATAGTTTGATTTTGAAATACAGTATCAAATCGCTTAGCTACAGAGTATTTGAAGACGAGATTCTTTATGCATTTATTGGGAAATTCAATGTTCTGCCTACTAAGTACATATATTTATTGTTTTTAGCACGAAAACATATTATTTTGTTATTAGTTTTCAGATTGGTAAATATTATTGAATATTTGTTTTATAAAACATTTTAATTTAAAATTTAATTTTTATTTTCTTATAATGATCTCAAGAGATAAATTTTCAATTTATAAGATTTTCATACATATAACGACTATAAATACAAAAAAAAAATATTTTATTATATGCATTTTATATTAAACATACCATAATATAAAATATGTTTTATTCAATAATTTTTCACAACACAAATAATTTCATATTTGTACACAATAATAATAATAATAATAATAATTTTATCTAATTTTTGGATGGCATTTTATTTAATATAATAATTTCAATTTCTATCTATACATATACCTAACTATTTATTATGCTGTTGTTGTTATTTCTTCAACATATAATGAAGAAATATTTTTGTGAAATTCTTGGCCCTTATAATTAAATCCTGACAAATACATACAAATTGATTGATGATGTTATAAAACAACTCAGAATTAATTTAATAAATCAAAATGATTCCATTATTAAATAACAGTAAAGGATAATTTTGTGTTTAATTGATTCATTTGAACTGAGGATAATTCTTCAATTAAAAAAAAAAGTTTTTATTTTTCATATAATTTTTTTTTGTTGAAACTGAATAAGAACTTAATTGTAAAATATTTAATTTAATTGCCAGATCATTACTTTTTATTGTTTGCGTTTAAATTTAATTAATTTTAATTGAAAAATATAGAATTTTCATTTTATAGAAAATTAAATATTGATTTTGTTAAAATTTTTAATTAATTCAAAAAATCTGATCGAATGAAGAAAAATATTTTTTTTTTTTGTAAATTTTAATTTGTTAATATTTTTTACAAATTAAATAATAATTTTAGAAATCGTTGATGTGAAAAAAAAAAGTAAATTAATATTAAAGTATTTTATATATGCGATTTCAGTTTTTAGTATCAGAACTGACTAAATTCAAGTATTTTTGCAGTATTTTTCTCATAATGTACTGATACTGCACAAAATTTAAGTATCAGTATACTGGTGCTGCAAAAAATACTGCAATATGTTTTTTTCATAATGTACTGGTACTGTAAAAATTTCAGTATACTGGTACTCCAAAATTACAGCAGTATTTGTGCAGAACAGTACAGTATTAGAAAAATACTCGGTACTTAAATTTTCTGCAGTACCAAGTTAGGGATTGCAAATTTTGACGAAAATAAAAAAATCGGAATTCGGAATTCGAAATTAAATATTTTCGGAATTCGGTCGAATTCCGAAAAATTTTTAATTTTTTTTATGTCTATACAAATAATAAAAATAACTTATTTGAGTTAATTCATTGTAATTTATTGCATAAAAATACTTTTTTTAAAAATAAAAATGGAACATACTGTAAAATTATACCAAATTCAATTATTACATAACAATAATAGTTAAAACTATAGTATTTAAAATGAAATATAAACATAAAATTATTGTACACAAATTCAATTAGTACAAAAACATTCTAATTTGGCATATCATTTAATAATAAAAAATATACAATATTGTTTTATTTGCCTAAGAGATGCTTTGAGGAAGCAGATATAATTTAACGCTGCGTCTCCGAGTCTCGAACGAACTTTTGTACAAAAGTTACCCGCAATTGAGAAGGATCGCTCAGACTCAACGCTCGATGGCGGAATCAAAATCAAAAATTAGTAGACGGACTCTAATATTTTGCCACAAATGCCGTTCTCTTCAAAGAATTTCATTTCAGATTTAATTTTTATAGAATTAGAATGTCGAATATTAATATGTACAGAAACGAAATCACTATTTAAAAGTTGGAGAGAACACGAGAAAATAAATTTTAATTTCGGAATTCGCTGGGAAATTTTCGGAATTCGAAACTATATTTATGATACCGAATTCCGGAATTCTCGAATTTCGAATTGCGAATATGCAATCCCTAGTACCAGTATATTGTGAGAAAAATACTGCAGTTCCAGTACTTATATTATATTGCAAAATACTTGAATTTAGTCAGCTCTGTCTTATCTAACATTGTTTTAATCGAAATTGTCGTCAATGTGTAATTCCACTTGGTTTATTTTTTAACTTTAATTTTCTTCAGGTAGGAAAAATAATAATATTTAATAATAAAATAATTCTTCTTTACATTATATCCAATAACTTGATTTTTGTAAATTAATCAAGATCTGTATGAAAACCATTTTCCTGATTGGTATTAGTATTAGGTCGCATGTATTATGTTTTCAAGTAGGTTTTTTTTTCTTTTTCCTTTTTTAAATTAAAGAGTCAACGAAGAAACTTTTATAGTTTTGTACTTAATTTTTACTATATTTTGTAGAAAAGCTCTATATGTAATAATTGTGTGTGCATGTTCTGTGTGTGTAGTTTCCATTTCTTTAATTTTATTACAAAAATTTAGTTTTCTTGAAAAAGAAGAATCACTGAACTCTATAAATTTCACATAAGAATTTTATTATTTTTAAGTTTCTGTTTTTCATGTCTTCTTATTTTAATGTTTTAATGTTAAAATAAATTTAATGTATTTCTGTCTGTTTTCATTGCTATGAAAATTATTATCGATGCAAAAAAAAAAACAAAAAAAAAAAATAGCTTTATTTACTCACAATAATATTATATACATTTATGTAATACGTATATTATTTTTTAAAGCAATATTTTTTTTAAAATTATACTTTATTGCTGCAGTATAAATATAAGTATTCAATAAAATCCGTCAACAAAGGATAATTTGAGTTTTATATATAGTTACATATAAAAAAAATTAATAATAATGATCATTACTAGATACTTTTTGACTTCAAATCATGTAAAATATTGTGTGAAATCAATGACCGACATTTTTTGCAAAATTTGATACTAATTTTATTTGAATTTTCACGATTTGAAAATAAATTAGATTTTTATATGATTTTCCTAAGGCTTCGGTATCTCTAATTGTTTCAAAAATGTCATATTTATACAAATTTCTTGTTCTGAAATTCTAAGAATTTCCTTCAAATTTTTAGCCCAATTTAATTTTATTATTTTGTTAATACATATTTATCAATATTTTTTTTGAATATCAAATAGAAGTTAAGTAAAGCGAAAATAAAAACATTGCCAAAGAAAATATATATAACATTTTCCAGAGTGATGCACACAAAAATAACATGCATAAGTTATTAATATATATGAATAGTTGAAAGTTTTTTTCTGTCAAGAAATCAATAATAAATAATATTGTGTATGAATAGGTAGATAAATAAATAGAATGGTATAAATAGCAGAATTAACATCAAAACAGTAAAAAAAAATTATTTCAATGGAAATTCTTGTTTATATTAATTTTTCTACCTATAACTTAAAGCATATTATATTGCTTACGCATATAGTTGGTGGATGAACTTAAGCTGAACTATTAAGCTTCCAAAAATTATATTGGTTGAATATGTAAGCTTCAATTTTTCGTTACAATTACGATATTTCGACAATTGAGAAATTGGCAATTTTGCAAGTATTCGTCATAAGAATTTTTTTTAGTATTATTCAAGTACCCACAGAAAAAAAAAAAAAAACACACGAAGCAGTCATAGAACTGCCTACAGAAGTTTATACTTAAAGATTTAAAATATTCAATAACAGTGGCTACAAATGATGGGCTGCTGAGTACAAAATGTAAATTAAAATATTTTATCCTCTACCAAAAAAACGCACAACGCGGCTAAAGAAGTATAAACTTCAAAAAAATTTTCGTATATTTTGCTCCAGCACGACCTAACCGTAGCTCCCCATCCAAAATTTTTTTTTCAGGTAATCTTAATTTCACCGGAGCTACCTATTAAAAAAAATTTTTTTTCGTATATTTTGCTCCGGCACGACCTAACTGTAGCTCCCTAACCAAAAATTTTTTTTCAGGTAATATTAATTTCACCGGAGCTACCTATTTTGAAAAAATAATTTTTCGTATATTTTACTCCGGCACGACCTAACCGTAGCTCCCCACACAAAAAATTTTTTTCAGGTAATATTAATTTCAGCTACCTATTTTGAAAAAAAAAAATTTTCGTATATTTTGCTCCGGCACGACCTAACCGTACCTCCCTGCCCAAAAATTTTTCGTCTGGTAATCTTAATTTCACCAGAGCTACCTAATTAAAAAAAAAAAAAAAAAATCGTATATTTTGCTCCGGCACGACCTAACCGTAGCTCTCCACCCAAAATTTTTTTTCAGGCAATATTAATTTCACCGGAGCTACCTATTTTGAAAAAAAAAAAATTTTTCGTATATTTTGCTCCAGCACGACCTAACCCCACCCAAAAATTTTTTTTCAGTTAATATTCATTTCACCGGAGCTACCTATTTAAAAAAAAATATTTTCGTATATTTTGCTCCTGCACGACCTAACCGTAGCTCCCCACCCAAAAATTTTTTTTCAGTTAATATTAATTTCACCGGAGCTACCAATTAAAAAAAAAAAAATTTTCGTTTATTTTGCTCCGGCACGACCTAACCGTAGCTCCCCACCCAAAATTTTTCGGCTGGTAATCTTAATTTCACCGGAGCTACTTATTTAAAAAAAAAAAATTTTTCGTATATTTTGCTCCGGCACGACTTAACCGTAGCTCCCCACCCAAAAAATTTTTTTCAAATAATATTAATTTCACCGGAGCTTCCTATTTTGAAAAAAAAAAAAAAAAATTTTCGTATATTTTGCTCCGGCACGACCTAACCGTAGCTCCCCACCCAAAAATTTTTTTTCAGATAATCTTAATTTCACCGGAGCTACCTATTTAAAAAAAAAAAAATTTCGTATATTTTGCTCCGGCACGACCAAACCCAAAAATTTTTTTTCAGTTATATTAATTTCACCGGAGCTACCTATTTTGAAAAAAAAAAATGATTCGTATATTTTGCTCCGGCACGACCTAACCGTAGCTCCCCACCCAAAACATTTTTTTCATTTAATATTAATTTCACCGGAGCTATGTACCTATTTTGAAAAAAACAAAAATTTCGTATATTTTGCTCCGGCACGACCTAACCGTAGCTCCCCACCCAAACATTTTTTTTCGGTTAATATTAATTTCACCGGAGCTACCTATTTAAAAAAAAATTTCGTATATTTTGCTCCGGCACGACCTAACCGTAGCTCCCCACCCAAAAAATTGTTTTCAGTTAATATTAATTTCACCGGAAAAAACAAAATTTTCGTATATTTTACTCCGGCACGACCTAACCGTAGCTCCCCACCCAAAAATTTTTTTTCAAATAATATTAATTTCACCGGAGCTACCTATTTAAAAAAAAAAAAAAATTTCGTATATTTTTCTCCGGCACGACCTAACCGTAGCTCCCCACCCAAAAAATTTTTTTCAGTTAATATTAATTTCACCGGAGCTACCTATTTTGAAAAAAAAAAAATTTCGTATATTTTGCTCCGGCACGACCTAACCGTAGCTCCCCACCCAAAACATTTTTTTCATTTAATATTAATTTCACCGGAGCTATGTACCTATTTTGAAAAAAACAAAAATTTCGTATATTTTGCTCCGGCACGACCTAACCGTAGCTCCCCACCCAAACATTTTTTTTCGGTTAATATTAATTTCACCGGAGCTACCTATTTAAAAAAAAATTTCGTATATTTTGCTCCGGCACGACCTAACCGTAGCTCCCCACCCAAAAAATTGTTTTCAGTTAATATTAATTTCACCGGAAAAAACAAAATTTTCGTATATTTTACTCCGGCACGACCTAACCGTAGCTCCCCACCCAAAATTTTTTTTTCAGTTAATAGTAATTTCACCGGAGCTACCAATTAAAAAAAAAAAAATTTTCGTTTATTTTGCTCCGGCACGACCTAACCGTAGCTCCCCACCCAAAATTTTTCGGCTGGTAATCTTAATTTCACCGGAGCTCCCTATTTAAAAAAAAAAAAAAAAATTCGTATATTTTGCTCCGGCACGACCTAACCGTAGCTCCCCACCCAAAATTTTTTTTCAGGTAATATTAATTTCACCGGAGCTTCCTATTTTGAAAAAAAAAAATAAAAATTTTCGTATATTTTGCTCCGGCACGACCTAACCGTAGCTCCCCACCCAAAAATTTTTTTTCAGATAATCTTAATTTCACCGGAGCTACCTATTTAAAAAAAAAAAAATTTCGTATATTTTGCTCCGGCACGACCTAACCGTAGCTTTTTTTGCTTGTAATATTGGGCCCTATATATACATATATTTGAAATTAAAAAATCTTGTCATTGGGAATCGAACCAGGCACCTTCAGACTTACAGTCTGATGTTGTAGCCACTAAGCCATACTGTCCATATGATTTTGGGTTTCTTACATATAATAAAAAAATAAGTATTCTTATTCTTATTTTTCTGAGAAAAATGATGACGATTCTGAGAAAAATTCTACATGAAAATGGATTTTTACCCTCTACCAAAATTCATCAAACGCCGCTAAAGAAGTATTAACTTCAAAAATAAAATAAAAATTTTTTTTTGGCCGGGTCGACCCTACTCCTTCTACTACTACCCAAAATTTTAAGCCAACTAACCTTTATTTCATCGAAAATAATTTTTTTGATAAAAAAAAAATGTTGGTCTTTTTTGGGTAGGAGACCCCCTCCCCCTCCTGCTCCGATCCAAAATTTTCATGGCGGCCACGTTCATTTAACGGCAGGTAACGTTTATAATTAAAAAAATAAAATAAAAATTTTTTTGGGCCGGGTGAACCCTACTTCTTATACTAATACCCAAAATTTTAAGCCAACTAACCTTTATTTCATCGAAAATAATTTTTTTGATAAAAAAAAAATGTTGGTCTTTTTTGAGTAGGAGACCCCCTCGCCTCCTGTTCCGATCCAAAATTTTCATGCCGGTCACGTTCATTTAACGACAGGTAACTTTTAGAATTAAAAAAATAAAAAAAAAATTTTCTTTTGGGCCGGGTAGACCCTACTCCTTCTACTACTACTTAAAATTTTAAGCCAACTAACCTTTATTTCATCGAAAATAATTTTTTTGATAAAAAAAAAATTTTGGTCTTTTTTGCTCCGATCCAAAATTTTCATGCCGGCCACGTTCATTTAACGACAGGTAACTTTTACAATTAAAAACAAAAAAAAAATTTTTTTTTGGGCCGGGTGGACCCTACTCCTTCTACTACTACCCAAAATTTTAAGCCAACTAACCTTTATTTCATCGAAAATAATTTTTTTGATAAAAAAAATTTTGGTCTTTTTTGGGTAGGAGACCCACTCGCCTCCTGCTCCGATCCAAAATTTTCATGCCGGCCACGTTCATTTAACGACAGGTAACTTTTACAATTAAAAAAATAAAATAAAAATTTTTTTTGGGCCGGGTCGACCCTACTCCTCCTTCTACTACCCAAAATTTTAAGCCAACTAACCTTTATTTCATCGAAAATAATTTTTTTGATAAAAAAAAAATGTTGGTCTTTTTTGGGTAGGAGACCCCCTCGCCTCCTGCTCCGATCCAAAATTTTCATGCCGGCCACGTTCATTTAACGACAGATAACTTTTACAATTAAAAACAAAAAAAAAATTTTTTTTTGGGCCGGGTCGACCCTACTCCTCCTTCTACTACCCAAAATTTTAAGCCAACTAACCTTTATTTCATCGAAAATAATTTTTTTGTTAAAAAAAATTTTTTGAACTTTTTTGGGTAGGAGACCCCCTCGCCTCCTGCTCCGATCCAAAATTTTCATGCCGGCCACGTTCATTTAACGACAGGTAACTTTTACAATTAAAAACAAAAAAAAAATTTTTTGTTTGGGCCGGGTGGACCCTACTCCTTCTACTATTACCCAAAATTTTAAGCCAACTAACCTTTATTTCATCGAAAATAATTTTTTTGATAAAAAAAAAATGTTGCTCTTTTTTGGGTAGGAGACCCCCTCGCCTCCTGCTCCGATCCAAAATTTTCATGCCGGCCACGTTCATTTAACGACAGGTAACTTTTACAATTAAAAACAAAAAAAAAATTTTTTTTTGGGCCGGGTGGACCCTACTCCTTCTACTATTACCCAAAATTTTAAGCCAACTAACCTTTATTTCATCGAAAATAATTTTTTTGATAAAAAAATAGGTCTGAAGGTGCCAGGTTCGAACCCAATTATGATTTGTTTTTTTTTTTTAATATTTGAAAAATGATGACGGACGATTCTCAGAAAAATGATGACGATTCTCAGAAAAATTCTATATGAAAATGGATTTTTACCCTCTACCAAATTTCTTCCAACGTCGCTAAAGAAGTATAAACTTCAAAAACTCTTAAACACATACAATTATTATAAAATCGATTGAAAATTTAATTATTAATTTGAAACAAGAAATTTTATTTCCTATTTATCAGAAATTTCATCCTATTACCGGAAGGAAATAATGTATTGGTTATTCGGAAATTAGATACTATTATTCGAAATGCGAAATAAACTAATCTATGAAATTATTATTATTATTATTATTTGATTTTTTTTTTTGATAAAAAAGGATACCATAAGTACAATGTGAAAATGAAAATTTTAACATAGTGTGAGAATGTACAATTTTTTATTATGCGAAAATTTGTGGTCAATATCCTGTGTATGTTAGCTGTGTGAAAATATAAAACTTTAAGAATAAATTTTTATTGCTCACACTGTCTTTATGAATTTATTTCAATAAAGATATAGAAAAAAAAAAGAACGTAAAAATTTTTGAAAAATTCAGAATTTATCCAAAAAGTTTAAGAACAATAATGGGTAATTGAATGCGGAAAATTAAATTTGAAATAAATGATACAAATAATGGTTAGGAAAATTTTCCAGACGAATTTCTTTTAATGTCTATAAGTTAAAAGATGCATTTAATTTTAAAAATTTGAAGTTTCTCCTGTTGCTAATGTATTTAATGAATGCACTTCAACTCAACATGTATATTATTCATGTACGTTGTATGCACTCTCTAAATCAAAATTGGCTAAAATCCCTAGTTTTTTTTTTTTTTTTTTTTTATTAAAGTTACCAAATCACTAGGTGGGATACCTTTTATGCTTAAAGAAGCATGGATTTGATAATGGAAAGGAAGTTTAGACGGGATTTAAAAATGGGATAGTTAGTAGGTAATCATGTACACTTTTCTTAAAGCGGCACAAGTCGTAAGTCAAACGTGCGCCAGCTGTCGGGAACAAATTTAATGGGAGAGCATTCCACATTCTCGAGGTGCGAACTGAAAACGAATCTCCAAAGCTCGTTCTCTCACATTTGGGAATTTTGACGAAATATGGATGTGACGTTGAAGCGGTACGAGTTTAGTTACATATTTCCTAGTTACATGTTTTTAGCTGGAAAATTCAATTATTGAAAATAGTATTTTAGTTTCAAAAGCTATATATAGTTCACGTAAAAATCCAGTTCTCAAAATCTAGATTTCTAGGTGAAAATTTACAAATTATTTATCGAAAATATAATCTTTCTCAAATTATTGGTACCCCCAATTATTTTGGTCAACTATACATTACAATAATGAAAATTTAAATCTAGAATATAGTTTAAAAATAGTTTTAGATAAATTTCAAGAATTATTAAAATCTAGTTTCTGCAATTTTTCGTTGCTAGATTTCCATTATTGATGCTAGATTTCAGTTTGAGTAGTTGGATTTATTAAATCGTAAATTAACGGAAGATCTATAAGCCTTGCTACCTAGGACTCCACTAGAAACCTAGTTTGGTATTTTAAACTGAAATCTAGGTAAATTTTGGATTTCAAACTATCTCCTAGTGGCTACAAATCTAATTGCTCATTCTAGTTTTATGTACTAGGTTCTAGGAAATTTTTATTTCATTAAATTTTAAAAATTCCTATACCTAGTTTTTTTGAACTTTCATATCAGTCATTTACACCTAGATGTATATTCTGTAATATAAATTTTCTGTCATACACTCAGCATTTCAAATTGAGTATATTTAATCCAACAACCAACTCAAAAAAGAGTACTTACATACCATAGCAATATATATAAAAAGGACACTTTTAAAACATTTATATAGACAAAAATAATACAAAAATATTTCAAACAACAGAAATTAATAAAAATACGAAATTTACTATCTTTTACTATCCTATAGCTTTTTCGAAAGAAAAATTAATATTTGTATAAAGTTCAATTTATACAAATGCAATCACGTGCATTTAAATCATTTTCAGGAATATTAAAAAACAAAAACATAATTTCACAATTTTTTTTTTTTTGCGATTGATGAATAAATCACTTTAATTTCCTTTCAAAAAAAAAAATCCTTAATATAATTTCGGTGTTTTTTTTTTTTATTTTTTATTTAACTCTCTATCAGGATCAAAATTATAGATCCTTTTACACGTGACTAGTATAGTTTTTTTTATTGTATAGAAAATTTTAATACTATCTTTAAATATACCTGAATATTTATGTATATCTGTGCAGTTCAACAATCGTGTTGCATGATAGCACTCACTTTGTACAACATAATTTTTATATAATTGAAAGCCAAATCAACAAGTTTAAGTATCGTGATTTAAGTGCATTTGATGCAACGATAAAAAATGTTAGCGCAAAGAAAAAAAAAATAAATATAAAACTTAAATTTAATTTATAGTTAGGAAAGTTTAATAAAAACGTAATAAATTTCATAAAAAAAAAAATAAAAGTTATGCTATCAATTTAAGAATCTAAAATTTTTTCTTGTGTATAAAATTTTTATTTCATTTTAAAAAATAATTTATTATATTAAATTTATTTTTTATAACTCCGAACACAAAACCTAGGTAACGGATACTGTAGTGTAGTGTAGTTAATTTTGAATTTAATTTAGATTCACTTAGTCAGTGCATTCACTGATGTTGTTAATATCCAAAAGTTCTCTCTTCAATGAAGCAAATATTTATTTTTATTTATTATTTTTTTTATTGAATTTAAAGCAGTTTCAGCATTTCTTTTCAACCAATTTAAAGTTAACAATAATGATTGACAAATAAAAAATAAAATATAAAAGTTTATAATATAGATAGATAGCTTTGGAATAACACTATGTTGATAAAAAAAGATAGTACCTCACCCAGAAAAAAAAATTGTTAAATTAAAAGATTTTATAGGTAAAATTAACAAAAAATCTTTATAGATTTTGCGCAAAAGGGTTTATAGTTAAATTAAAATTGCGAAAATTGTTAATTCAAAAGACATATTACATTGTTAAAATTAACACAAAATTGTTATATTTAAAATGTTAAGTTGTTATTATAACAATTTTAGCAGTTGAGAAAAAAATATATTGTTACGGTGCCAAACTGTTAAATTAACTATTCGAAATAATTATTTTAAAATAGTTTTTTGTTTTTTTATTTTTTTGGTTTGTTTTTGTTTTTTTTTCGCCTCTTTTTGTTTTTTTTTCGCCTTTTTTTTGTTTTTTTTTTTTGTTTTTTTTTTGGTTTTTTTTTTGGTTTTTTTTTTTGGTTTTTTTTGGTTCTTTTTTTTTGTTTTTTTTTTGTTTTTTTAAATTTTTTTTTTGTTTTTTTTTTTAAATTTCTTGGTTTGTTTTTGTTTTTTTTTTTTGTTTTTTTTTCGCTTTTTTCGTCTTTTTTTGTTTTTTTGTTTTTTTATTTTTTTTTTATTGGTCACCCATCTAAGTACTATCACTATGAGACGTTGCTTAACCGCTGTGTTCAATGTGATGTAGAGTCTTCCACTGAGCTATGTCAGTAATATACAACAATGTATTAAATAGAAAATATAAATTCGGTAATATAAACATAATAAATATTTATCTTGTTAAATTAAAGAACTCCGCTCTTAACTTGTCTCGTTAAGAGCGGAGTTCTTTAATTTAACAAGATAAATATTTATTTTAAAAGTGTAGCTTTTTAAATCAACCAAAACTTTTTTTTAACAATGCCGTATTTACTTTGACAATTTTTATTGTTATATGTACCATTTTTAAATAACAACAAAAACATTATTTCAAAAGCTTTTATTGTCATATCAACAATTGAATGTGTAATTGTTATAATAACAGAAGAGTTTTTAATTTAAAAGAGAGAATAGTAAAATTTTATTTCTTTCGAAAGAAACATATTTAAAATAACAATTAATGTTGTTAAAATCACAATTTTCAGCTTTTACTAAATAACTGTTTGAAACATTTTAAAATAACAAAATCAAATGTTAAAATAAGAAGCATCTTTACTTAGATCAAATACTTATTAGTTTAATTTAAAAAATTTCTCTTTAACATCAACAATTTTTGTTTAACAGTTAAAAATTGTTAATTTAACTAGCATTTTTTTTCTGGTTGTATATGCATTTTTATAGATAGTCTTCACATATTTATTTAAGGGAATATTTGACAGAAATGGTAGTTAAATAAGAGTTTATGAAAAATTGAAATTAGTAGCTTTGTTAATATGCTTGATATTATTTAAATGAGATTATCACTAAATCAGTTTAGTAAAAAATTTTATTAAATAAAAAAAAAGTTATTTTATCAACATTTAAATTTATGAAATAAAATGTATATAAAAACTTTACACTTGAGATTTCTTGAAGTAGATTAATATATAAAAAAAATCCCTGACGTTAATATAAAAATCCTTGCTCAGTCAGAGACCATTACATAAAAAGCCTTGTTCTATTTTATTTTTTTTTTTATTTTTTATTTTCAAGTTCAAAAACATAAAATGTAACATCTGAGCAATAAATTATTTTTTTTTTTAAATATTATGATATTCTGAATTTTTATCGTATATATTTGGCCTTCAAATTAGATGCACAGGTAAATATAACTTTTATGCTATGAAGAGTAAAAATTTATGCTTCGTCACGCGTAAAAAAATTTTTTTTTTTAATATTATGCACAATCATTAATGTTTGATGGGTAGAAAGTTAATATTTTATTAAAAAATTTATTTCTATATAGCGAGCATTAAATTTTATTTGCTTGTTTGCACAAGGATTTGACACCTTTTAGCTTTATGCAAATTTAGCTTGTTGATAGAATTTTTGGAAATTTTATTTTTTTTTATTATAAAAATACCATATTTTCTAGCTGGATTTATTTTATTTAAAGTTCACATATAGGTAATATTTTAATTTATATGAATTATCTAATTTGTGTATAGGGCAAATTATTGAAGGAAAAATTATTTATATAGATATTTCATGTTTTGAATTTTTCTTTTAGAAAATAACTATAATTAAATATTTTAGCCCAGGTCTTTAACTATTGTATATATAAAATGTGTTTGAATAATATATAATTTTCGTGGATAAAATTATGCTTGTAATAATAAATGAAATCAAATTATTGAACTGAATAATTGACAATCATATATCATAACGATTAATTGATTGATTTTTGAACATGTTTTACAGACCGTCTCTGTTAGATTGAGTGTATGAAATATAGTCTTTCTCCAATAAAACTTTTTGAGAATTCCTGGGAATGATTTATGGACCAGATGAGTGTTATTTGCGAAAATATTATTTCTCACGTTTTAATTTAAAAAGTCCAATATAGAAATCTTTGGTACAACATGATGTTAACAGCACAGGATTTTCTTGGATAGCCTTTGGTAATATGATCTTCACGGACTTATTTCAGAGAATTTTTAGCAAAAATTATAGTTAAATAAGAGTTTTTGAAAAATTTAAATAAGTATCCTTGAGGTAAAACAGGACTTAACAAATTAAAGAATTTAATATATCGAGATCTCGCGTAATATTTAAAAAACTGATAATAATGAAAGCTTTAGGGTTAATAGTAATTTAAATGAAATTAATAATTATTATCCTTCATTTCATATAAAATAATTAGCTATTAATTTTCCATAAATGTGTATTTCTGTTTGTCTGTATACTTAATACTTTATGTAATGTAGAAAATATAGAAATTTTACGTATCCTATGGGAAAATTTTGGGTTAAATTTATTATAGTATGTATTATATTTTTTGCATTACAAATATTTTCTTTCAATTCTTTAGTAAATGATTTAGGTAAAGTATTATTAGAAATTTGGGAATATTTTCCATTCAATGATATTATTAATCTTGTTTTTTTTTTTTTTTTTTTGAAATCAAAAGTATTTGTATTTTACTCCAGGTGCTCATAACGTTAAATAAATTTACATTATAATATTACTATCCCGTATAATCCTTGGTCTTAAGTTTAATTAAATTTGTAAATGATTTCCTGAACGTATTTTTTTTTTTGGTTTTTTTTCCACCCCTTATTAATATACTTATTATGAAAATTTAAGAATAATACCTATATAAAAGGGAACAATAAGTTAAAAGATGAAAATTATATACATATTAAATGTATATAAGTATATAAAGAATTCGCTCCTTTTCAACTTTGATAACAAAATTATTAAATCATAACGAAGAAAAATATACATAAATTTTTTAGAAATAAGGTTTGTTGCTTGTTTTTTTTTTTTTAAATTATGAAGTTCGTAATTTTTCAACACGGCCAAGAAATAGTTTTTACTGTATATTTAAATAGTCATTATGATGTTCTAAAATTAATAGTGTTTGCCACTCTACGATAAAAAGAAAAAGTTTATTTCGTAGAATTTTATTGAAAAGAAATGAGAGCAATTGGTAGTTAACTTTCTTGAAGATTTCTGGAAATCTACAAGAAGTTCATTACAAATATCGACTTAATTTTAATGAAATTAAAATCGTGTTATATTTATTCTTATTTTTTTAATTTATGGATTTCGTTCAATTTATCATTTCTTTGAATTTTTAAAATATGTATTCTATTTCTACAAAAAAGACAATTCGGAAAATTCCGAAAATTATTAATCTTTTTATTTTTTTAATAAAAGTTAATTCTAACTTCTCAGAATAGTTGTCTCTATTTTTATGTACATAGGTATCATTTTCAGGGAAAATAAAAAAAATTAGAATTTAATTAATCTTTACATTAATATTTTTCTTGTTAAATAAACCAGTATTTGCAGGATGCGCACAGGGCCGTGCCTGTAAATAGTTCATTACGGGTGCCGTTCGCAGGCGGCCAATTTTAAAGGCGGCCAAAGAATTAACTTCTTATTCGAAATCGTGTTGAGTTGTTATTATGTTATCAATCCTTTTATTTTTTCCTATTTAATAAAAAAGTAAAAAATAATTATATATGTTTTTACAAAAGGTAAACAAAACCTTAATTATTGAAGAATTTCCTTAATTTTAAAAATTTCTGTTTTTTCATTATAATTTTCAATTTATTAATTTTTTCGACTTAAGATTAAATTAGCCTTTGAAAAACTTGAACTGATTTCCTGAGATTGTGCAGTATAAAGATGCAGTATACAGATGATAAAAAAAATCAAACGCAGAACATCACTCTGCAGTGCGGTTAAAAATGCGACAAAAATTTTATGAAAACACCTCTAGCGGAATTTCAAAAGTCTGTATTTGAATTTTATTTCTCTGCAGAAGCTGCAACTTATAAAGAAAATTAAAAATTTTTTTAAAATTAAATGAAATTAATTAAAAATTGTTTAGAAAATTAAAGAGCCCTGGAGAGTGATATTTTAGCTTTATTTCTGCGTTTAATTTTTTTATTATCTTTTTTTAATCTCAGCTAATAATGTTCAAGTATTTGAAAAACCAATTTAAGCAAAAAAACACAAAATTTTCAAAATCCGGCTCAGTCATATCAAAAAATCACTTCAGTCGAGATTGTATTAACCCTACAAAGCAAAAGCAAGACCTATTTCTCACAGTGAGAGCTCTTAATCTTTAATTTTGTTAAATTTACTTTTTTTAACATAATGTTTTTAATCCCTATTAATAAATTAATAATAGGTGTAACTTTATTAATAAAAATTAATTGAAAATGGTTTGTGGTTTAAATTATATTTTCTAATTAAAGAAACTATATTTTGCACATATGGCTTAGAGGCGACTTGCACGCAGGCGGCCATGAACTCAGACACGGTCCTGGATGCGCATCTCCTGAGGGGTAGTAAAGATCTTGCAGAGGGGGCCGTGAAAAATTTCTCGAAAAATAAATCTGACTGAGCAATTTGCTTTTACAGAAGTTAATGGAAATCCACAGTATTATAAAAGTATCTGGGTTGATAAATTCTAAGATATGTTAGCACAGGTTGCAATGAATGAGTCAGAAATGAAAGTTACGTTTATGTCCCAAGATATTATATTGAAATGCTGGAATTCATTGCCAAATATTTATTCAAATTCTAGAAAACTTGCTTTTGATCTATTAACAATTTTTGTTACTAGAATTTCATTAAAAAGAAATACCGGAGTAGGCTAACAGATGAAAGTTTGAAAGCTTTAGTACAGTTAAAATATACTAAACACAACGCAAATTTGGCACAGTTATCCAAGAAGGTTCAAACCCAGAAATCACATTAGATTTATTTTTTAAATATATAATATTACATTTACACACATTTTATAATTTTATGAATTTTCCTTTTCTTTTATTTGTTAATAAAAATTTTAATTAATAAATTTTTTTTATTATGGCTCTGCAATATTGCATTTTGAATTTTTTTTATAAAATTTAGACTCTTAGGTTCAAAAAGGTTCCCGATCACTGCTTTAGAGCAATTTTTTTTTTAAATCAATATTCGGATAATTTTTGTTTTAAAACTTAATATTTTTTAATTAAAATAGTTTGTTTTTGGGCAGCCGTATAATTTTAATTCCAAATTTAAGGGGACCACAACATAAAAAAGTTTGAGAACCACTGAAAAAACAGAAATTATATTGAAACCTATTTGTTTGTACACATTTAAAACTGAAGTTAACGAATAACCTCTTGTATTTTGGTACATAGAGGTCAGAATTTCAGACTTATAAGTTTTGAATTTTTAAACTTGAAATATTTTGTTCCTTGTTTTACGAATAAAGTTTGACAGATATTACACCAAATCATTTCCAATTTCGTTAATTTTTTCTTATCTACACACATATATGCATGTACATGATATATAAAGGATTAAAAATGTTAAAAATAAATATAGGAAATGCATTTTCTTCGCTAGAAAAATACATTTTTTATTCATAATTTTATCAGAGAAAATAAATATGTTAAATAATATAATAATTTAGAGCATTTTAAAAAATTTTTATGTTATAAAAAAGAAAAAAAAAATTATTTTTCCTTTGAATAAATATAATAAGAAAGTATACGATACTATATACTGACTTAGTATTTTTGTGCTTCTGCCAGGAAATTTAATATCCGGACAAAAATAATATATAAACAAAATTTTACGATTTCAAGAAATTTTTTTTTTTTTAAGTTAGGTTTTTAGTCCAATATACATTATAACAATTTTTTTTTTTGCACAACGTTTTTGTAATGAAATAAGATTTTTCATTTCGAAAAATCAAATGGAGAAAAATTTTTTTTTTTTTGCCATTTTGCATCAGATTTATTTCGAATTGTTGTTTGAACATTAAACTATTTTTTTTTTAATTTGGCATAATATGAAACTTTTAAAGGAAACAAATTATGTTGAAAAATGTTTTTTGTTAAAATTTCCGTTTCTTTAGCAGCGCTACTTGTTAGTGTTCCCATCTATCCCCTTTTGGTTAAGATATATATAAAAAATATGTATAATTGGGATGATAACATTTAAATTGTACACATTTTTTTTTTGTAAAGGTGCCTAATATCGGAATATCTATGCTTCTATGGTATTTTAGAAGAAGAAAAAAAAAAAAATATGTGAGTCTCGGGACACACGGAAGAAGTGAAACTTCATGGCAAGTAGTATTTTCTGGGAAGGCTAAATAAATATTTAAAATGGCCAAGTGCATATAAGATATGACGCCGATCGATTTTTTCGACGGCGACTAGTTGATTTTTGCCCTTCGAATGCTGCGGTCAGTCGACTTAAAATTACTTGTTTTGGCGAATTCGGCGGCTTAGAAAAAATTAAAACCCAGCGACTGCTTATACCTTGTTCGCATTCTAATTTAAATTCCACTTATATTCCGGAAAACAAATTACCGTTCGCATTACAAAATTTGATGAGAAGTGGAATTTAATGATGTATACAAAAATTTAGAAATTTGTTGTTGAAAATTTTGACTTTTTATCTCACTTTTTATCAATTATATTTTGTTTTTTTTTTTCATTTTGACTCGAATTTGACAAAAAAAATTGTTGCCAACTATAACAAAATTTCAAAAAGTGAGTGAAAGTAACTATAAATATAGAATTTTAACTCTGACAAACTAGAATATGAAAGTGGAATATACATATTCCGGAATATATTTTTATATGAAAAATCCAGTAAATTTTCCTGAAATATTCCGGAAAACAGCATATTCCACAAATATTCTCCTAATCCGAACACCATATTAGAGATAAAAGCATTTAAAAATTCTAAAATACTTTTTAAGCTCAAAAAGTTTACTGGCATAAAATTATTTCAAAATGGCTAGATTTATGGCAACACTGATTGCAGATGATTTCTACTATATTTTAAGCTGTAAACACAATTCCGGTTATTAGCGACAATAATGTATGAAAAAACAGCAGCGTGGCTTAAATCATGTTTTCTTTTTGTTGCCCGAAAAGTTTAACCTAAAATAACTTTTGCAAATATGCCTGAAAAATTTCATGTTTATTAGTACTTCTTCTGAAAAGGAATTGTAAAAAAATATTCCTCCTGCATTTTATTAGTGTAATTTAATGTCAAAAATAAATTACACCAACAAACTACAAATTACATTAAGAAAAATTAATATCATAAATAAATTATCTACAAAATAGGTGCATTGGAAGTCTAGGGTTTGCAGCCCCGGGATCCCGGGATCCAGAAATCCCGGGATCCCGGTGTTTCTTTAAATCCCGAAATCCCGTGACTAAAATAACTAATCCCGGGATTTAATTTTTGTCTGAATTATATTTTGAAATTTTTTTCTCGTCAAAATTCTCTAAGAATTTAATCGCAGATTTTTTTTTGTGAAATACATACGTAGAATTTTTTTAGTGCAATTATTTTTTTCTCAACAAAATGTTCCAAGAATTTAATTCTCAAAAAATTTACATTTTTTTTATGGAATACGTAGAATTTTTTTTTGTGCAATTAACATGTACTAGACGCATTTTAGTTTTACGCATTTAATATTCAGTTTACAATTAAAATTTACGAGTGAACAAGTGTTTTGGTGAGAATAATAGAACAATAAGTAATTTCAACTATGATAATGTTTAAGTATTTTTCATAAATAGTCCAATTCTAATCCCGGTACCAATCCCGGGATCCCGGGATTTAAATAATGTGATCCGGAAATCCCGGGATTGGAAATATAATACGGGATTGCAAAACCTAATTGGAACATTTTTATTCAGAATACATATTTGTATTCCAAAAACTTTTTGAAAATTAGCACTAATAATTAATAAATGAAATATTTGTTATTCAATAATTTAAAATAAATTATATTTTCCTTTCAATCGAAAAAAAAAATAGTATTTTCGACTTTAATTCTGAGCTAATATAGAGTAGGTTATTGCGCTGATAAGCTTCATTAAGTTGCTAGCGGCTGTCGGTTTTATCATTAGCTGACACATAAATTTTTTCTTTTTCTTTTTTTTTTTTGCCTTTTTTTTTGACAATAATCGTTTGAATTTTGACAATAATCGTTTGAATTTTGTTTTATTTTTTGACAATAATTGTTCTGTTTTTGACACTTACATTTTTTTCACTCTCAATCACAATGCCTCTAAAGAAGTTTCACTTCAAAAATATGTGAGTCTCGGGACACACGGAAGAAGTGAAACTTCATGGCAAGTAGTATTTTCTGGGAAGGCTAAATAAATATTTAAAATGGCCAAGTGCATATAAGATATGATGCCGATCGATTTTTTCGACGGCGACTAGTTGATTTTTGCCCTTCGAATGCTGCGGTCAGTCGACTTAAAATTACTTGTTTTGGGGAATTCGGCGGCTTAGAAAAAATTAAAACCCAGCGACTGCTTATACCTTGTTCGCATTCTAATTTAAATTCCACTTATATTCCGGAAAACAAATTACCGTTCGCATTACAAAATTTGATGAGAAGTGGAATTTAATGATGTATACAAAAATTTAGAAATTTGTTGTTGAAAATTTTGACTTTTTATCTCACTTTTCATCAATTTTATTTTGTTTTTTTTTTCATTTTGACTCGAATTTGACAAAAACAATTGTTGCCACCTATAACAAAATTTCAAAAAGTGAGTGAAAGTAACTATAAATATAGAATTTTAACTCTGACAAACTAGAATATGAAAGTGGAATATACATATTCCGGAATATATTTTTATATGAAAAATCCTGAAATATTCCGGAAAACAGCATTTTCCACAAATATTCTCCTAATGCGAACACCATATTAGAGATAAAAGCATTTAAAAATTCTAAAATACTTTTTAAGCTCAAAAAGTTTAGTGGCATAAAATTATCTCAAAATGGCTAGATTTATGGCAACACTGATTGCAGATGATTTCTACTATATTTTAAGCTGTAAACACAATTCCGGTTATTCGCGACAATAATGTATGAAAAAACAGCAGCGTGGCTTAAATCATGTTTTTATTTTTGTTGCCCGAAAAGTTTAACCTAAAATAACTTTTGCAAATATGCCTGAAAAATTTCATGTTTATTAGTACTTCTTCTGAAAAGGAATTGTAAAAAAATATTCCTCCTGCATTTTATTAGTGTAATTTAATGTCAAAAATAAATTACACCAACAAACTACAAATTACATTAAGAAAAATTAATATCATAAATAAATTATCTACAAAATAGGTGCATTGGAACATTTTTATTCAGAATACATATTTGTGTTCCAAAAACTTTTTGAAAATTAGCAATAATAATTAATAAATGAAATATTTGTTATTCAATAATTTAAAATAAATTATATTTCCCTTTCAATCGAAAAAAAAAATAGTATTTTCGACTTTAATTCTGAGCTAATATAGAGTAGGTTATTGCGATGATAAGCTTCATTAAGTTGCTAGCGGCTGTCGGTTTTATCATCAGCTGACTCATAAATTTTTTCTTTTTTCTTTTTTTTTTGCCTTTTTTTTGACAATAATCGTTTGAATTTTGACAATAATCGTTTGAATTTTGTTTTATTTTTTGACAATAATTGTTCTGTTTTTGACACTTACATTTTTTTCACTCTCAATCACAATGCCTCTAAAGAAGTTTCACTTCAAAAATACTTTTTTCACTCTATTTTCGAAACACAATTACCAAAGTTAATTAAATACACAACATTCAAAATAGTCGTTTTAAGCACAAACATTTTTCTTTCAAGTTTATTAATTATTTTTACGATACAAAGATAGACTTTAGTTTGTGTAACCAGAAACTATATTTAAAAAAGAAAAATCGCTTAGAACAGAACTTAGGAATCAACTTTTAATTTTTTCTTAAGTAATAAACATTGGATATCCAACATTGTTTTCTTATACCTCGCACTTAAATCGTAGTTGTTCCTAGATGTCACACATAATTATAAAAAAAAAGTCGGATAATTGTCGGAGAGAGAAAATAAAAAAATGGGTATCCAATGTTAAAAATTAAAAAGCAACATTTTCAATGTTCCTACTGCTTTATCTTGATATATTTAATTTATGGTATATGGATAATAAAAGTTAATAATATGTACATTTTAAAACAAACTGTTTGGTATTTAATTTTTTTATTTCGTAAATTTATCAAAACCCATTCAGAACATAATTTTAATGAATGTAAATTACTTCCTTTATAGTCAGGCTTCCGTTTAATCATCCTCAAAAAAGTTAGTTGCCTCAACTTAAAAATCACCTTAGTACGGGGTTACAATAAACTCAGATGCGCTATTTCCGTGATTAAAGGAATAATGATAAGTATTTTAAAAACTATATTTATATTACATAAAATTATGTACCAATTCCTACAAAATTTACAGGTGTTTTTCTGTATTTGATTTATGACATTTTCAATCATATTAAAATTGAATTAATTACTGGTCTGGTCTTTAACTATAATAAAAAATTTGTGTAATGTATAGAATAAATCCATTTTTAAAAGGATATTATTTTAAAAGGACATTTTTAATGTTGGATGATCATGAAATTTTTTAATATTGAATACGTTGAAGAATATAACAAAAATAATTTTATATAAAATACGGTTTAATAATCTTTAATTTTTAAATATTATTTATGATATGTAACATGCATTTCATTCATTTTAATCTCAAATAAATATACAGGTTAATATAATTTTCCTATCCTAAATTATGTATTGTTTTTGTATTTCATTATTTAGATATTTATATAGTACCCATCAAAATCATATATAAAGACTAGGATTTGTTAGAGAATTCTTTATAATGGAATCCAGAATTCTTCAAATGTTTCTATAATTCAAACTACATACATATAAAATTCTTTTGATTGCTTTTAGTTGGAAATTATATTAATGAGATTATTGAGATATTCTTATGAAAATTTATTTGACAATCTAAATACTTAGGTAACATTGAATACCATTATTTAAAAAAATATTTTCTCATTATTTATTTCAATTTTACTTTGACATAAATAATCAAAATTTTAATACTTAAAAAAAAGATACTTATCTAAAATTCTAAATGGTCATTGAAAATATAATTTCTATAAATAAATACATGTGTACAACATTCTAATGTACCTATTTATAATAAAAATATTTTCTTGAGTGGTATAAGAAATCAGAATACCAGTTGCGTATATTAAGCTGGCACTGGCGCATTGCTTAAAAAAGTTATCTTTGATATATCTAACCCAGTGTTTCCCAACGTGGGGCACACGCCCCACCGGTGGGGCGGAGGAAATTTTCAGGGGGCAATTATAAAATTGCAAACAAAAACCATTGTTAAATATATATTTTTTAATTTGTACCCTTGAATGTTTTTATTTTACTAGTGACTCCTATAAATCATATTCATATAGAGACCCCTATATTATATTTTAGTAAGTTTCATCATCATTTTTATCAGATTTTTCAAATAATTATATAAAGAAATAATTTGGTTTTTGTTTTTCTTTTTTGTAAATATACTGTGATGTAATTCAATCAAGGTCATACGTCACATTATCCCATCATCATATTTGGTGGTATGCGGCTTTAGTGTAGTAAACGGTTTGGTCTCAAAAAAAAAGAAATCCCCTAGAAATCACTAAACGTTGTGATTTACGGTTAAAATTAACAAAATTTACACCAAAAATCAAAATATTAATAAGTCAACATAAAGCGCAATCATCACATTAATTTATCTTTTCAATAAAGTCGAATATAAAACACTATTACTTTTTCCCATTTTATTTATATTCTAGTCGAAATATCCGGCTAGTACCGAACTTATATTAACACTTGAATACCGATTTTGTAGACTAAAAAAAACGGAATTTCAAAATTTGTTACATATCTCCTTCCGCGGATGTCCAAAACCTCGAATTTTTTAAATAGAATTTTCGGGTCCAACGCTACTATATTTTATTGGAATATACATAAACTTTAAAACCGGCTTCTAAGGTAAGCCCCCCGTCGGGGCCTCGGATCAAAATTGCTAGTACCGTATAACCACCTTGGGTCGCAATGCGACTTAAATTCAAAATCGGTCTAGCGGTTTAAGCGTGTTTGAGGACAGAGAAACAGAGAATTTTCATTTTTATATATTAGATATATGTATTTAATATTATATTTTTTCAGAATAGGGGGGCATTCAAAATCTTTTAGGCATTGTAGTGGGCCATGAATGTAATAAGGTTGGGAAACACTGATCTAACCTGTGTTGGCTAACCGATGTTAAATTCACATTTGAATTATTAGGTTAAATTGTTATTCGGTGTTGTGATATCAAAAAAAAATTAGACTTAAGTGTATAATATAAAGAATAGATAGTAATAAAATTTAAGAAAAATTTGAATCTGCTCGTCGATGAATTTTTCGCGAACTTAAAAAGAATTTATTTCGCGAATTCCCAATTTTTTGGGACCACGTTTAATTTCGCCAGAGCGAAATAAATGTTTTTTGAACAAAACAACTTCCTTATTCGCAACACAACCTTTAACGTGTCTCTGCGGCCTGCAGGAGTAACTAAACTAAGGAATTTCCAACATGGGCCGAATTTATTCTGAAATTGATTTTCTCGATATTTGCACTGGCGTAATTAATTCGTTTCATGTAATGTGTTCATTTCTCGACGCGAACTTGATTCGTTGTAAAACGGTTTAGGTTCGCCGAATTCAATTTAAATCTTTTTTCAAGCGTATTAATTTCGCTGTCACCATCGAACTTAAAGTACATCCGAAGTTATAATACCTCAGAAAAGAAACAACAACATAATACATGCTCGTCTGAATACACACATCTATATTCTTCATTCTTATACAAGAGCATTGATTATTTTCCAATAAAAAATAAATTTTCTAATTGAAGCAATATAACGTTTATTATTTATGAATAATTGAAAATTAAATTCATGACAATTAAACTTAATGATTTTCTTAATTTATATGAAAACAATAATTATTATGAATTTATTTCCTGTTACAATAGATATGTACAATATACATGTAAATATTTTTCTTATGCATAGGTACGTATGCAAAATATATAATAGATATTAATTACTTTCATATTTTCAATAATTTCTTCGAATAATTTAAAATTATTGTACCTAAGCAAATCATTTGAAATTATTTTTGACATTCATTAATTTTATAACACTGTGCTTAGATTTGGCTTAATATATGACGAATTTTTAGCTAAACTTATTATTTCCACAAAATGATTTACTTTTTAATTAATTTATTGATTTAATAAATAAATAGAAATCGAAGTGTCAATAGAATGATTTATAAGATTTTTTTTCAGGTGGCTAAAAATTCATACATTAATACTGACTGCACAGAAATTTTACTGTTTATCTCAAATGTGAACATTGCAAAAAAAGTTTTCTTATTTGACTTTTCCATTTTTTATTAAATATTATATAATTGATTTATTCAAATGGAAAATTAATAAAAAAAAAATTAAAATATTGAAAGAATGAATAAAAAAAAAAAACAATCATATTAGAATTTAATTAAAGAAAAAATAAATAAAAATGGACAACTGTTGAATTTAAACAGCAAAAAAAAACTTAAATGTCAATTCAAGCTCATTTTTTTTTTTCGTGATATATAAAAATTTTCCTTCTTGAAGAAATTATTTTTTTTATTTTTATTAATTTTCTTTTCAATAATTTTACTCTTGAGATTTGAATTTAATTTAATTTCTTTTTTTCTTACAGAAAAAATATCAATATTATTAAATAAAAATGTAAAAAAAAAAACGTTAAAAAATAAGTCCTTGAAATAAAATAATGATAATAAAAAAAATGTGATGGGATAATGAAAAAAAAAAAAAAGATCAGGATAAAAGGAAAAAGCAGCTGACAAAGTATATCCTGGAAAAAGAAAAATTGATTTTTAAAAAATTAAATTGATTAGATTATTATATTATATTTCTTATATTAAATAATAATTCATTTTTTTCATTAAAAATATTAAAAAAAAATATAAAAAAAACTAGAATAAATTGTGCGAAAATAAAGCTCATTTTTGTCTCATTAAATAAATTTTTAATATTTTATATTTTCTGATTCATATAAGAATATTTTGAACATTAATGCTTAAAGCTTAAAGCCGACAAATCGATAGACAATGAAAAGGTTTTTGCTTCGCTTCGTTGAGCATACTGGATATACAGTGCATACTCAATTCAGATAATTCACAGCTGCAGAACTTTGCATACTATGGTGAACTAAAAAATATTATTGAGTCATACGGATGTCAGATTGGGTGTGATGTCAGTGCAGAAAAAATCCGAAAATTAGGAAGAATGATACTGAGCTGAGACCACGCACCAGGCATGTTTCGAGATCTTCAAAGAGATTATAAAAAATATTACAGGACCAAAAATCTGTATGAACAAGGAATTGTTGAAAGATACACATCTTTATAATACAAATGTTAAGAAATCACTTCAACAGGACAACATTTACAGAAAATAGCTATACATAGAACATTTATATAATCGAAACGAATCATATTTTGAAAGAACTATGAAAGGTGGATTAGTCTCGCAAGAATCCTTACTAATAATCTATCGCATAAAAGGAAGAATAAATAACCAAAAAAATAGAATAATAAAAATAAAAAAACTTTTTGCTCCTTTAACCGAAAATTACAACAAAAAAAATTACCTAAAAATTTACCAAATTTCAACAAAATTTTTGGGTTGGCTGAACTTTTACGGCATTTTGGGTTGATTTTGCCAAATATTTTTTAGGGTGTACAATATAAGCACAACGAATGCAGATAAGAAATATGTCCTACCAAAAAACCTTAGGGCATATAGGTGGTTAAATTAAAGCAGGCCTTTGGAGCGGAGCTCGGAGCCGCAGCTCAGAGCAGCAGAGCTGCGATCTTTTAGTTGGAGCGTGAGTAGAGCCGGAACACAAAAAATAACAAAAAATATTTATTGCTCCGCGCTCCAGTGTTTGATAACGCCAAATAATATAAATTTTTCAGTTTATAATTTTTAATGTTAAATTAATAATTTAATAAAAGTGTATCTCCCCTATTTAAATAAATTTATGTGTTAAATTTTTTTTACAAAACTATTAAAAATTTTAATGTGAAACTTGTGGTGCACCTAGAAGCAGAGGCAACAGCGGAGCGTGAGTAACTATTAGATGTTGGAGCGTAGCTAGAGCGGAGCAACCAAAAAATATTGCCGCTCCAAAGGCCCTAATTAAAGAATTTTCATATAGAGCAGATTAATTATAGGATGTATAATATAAGTTCAGTTTTTTTTTTTTTAAATAACATATAAATGCAGGAAAGAATATTAGAAATATTAAATTGTTAATATGAAAATAAATAAATAAAATTGCTTAAATAAGTTAACAAAAAAATTAGATCTAAGAACTCAAAATGAGGCAGTATACTACGCTAAATAAAATGTAATTCGTAGCTTTACGATAATGAATTATAAAAGAGATTGAAATAAATCAAAACTTAAAAAAAAATATTATTGAGTCCTTTAATGTAGTACTAATAAAAGCTCTCACTATAGTACAGTTTAGTTGCTATGAAAAAATTTATTAAAATGATCTTGTGTTAATAATGAAATGTTCGGCTTATCTTGTTAAATTAATTTGATTTATTCACAAAAAAAAAAAAAAATAGAATGATGGTTTTTGGAAGACAAAAATTATTTTTCTTTTTTTTGACCCAAATATATAAACCTCTTTTGATGTGCTTCTCTTTTACACTCAAATTTTTTTCTTTTTTAATTCCATGTATTTAATCTGGATTTAAAAATGAAAAAATGAAAAAAAAAAAAAAAAAGAATGAATGAATGAATAACCAACATCAGTTCTCTTGAATTTTCTTCCATCGTGAATATATATAGTATTATGAATTAACAAAGTGTAATAAATAAAGTTAAATAGAAAGAATAACAGCAGTTACATCAAAAGCCAAAATAAAGTAAACATAACAAGAAATGAAAAAAAAAAAAAGGAAAATTATTATACTAAATCCTCTAAAAAGGACAACATTCTTATTCTTGTTCTTTTTTTTCTAATTTTTTGTGTTTTCAAAACATTTTTTTTTTTGTTGAATAATAGCATTAATGTTGTTCATAAGAACATTTTGTTATGCGTTACTCTGATTTTATGAGACATACATATTATGGTTATTGTAGTGAATATTTTATTATATCAATGAATATTTTTTAATTTAGATTTTAGTAAAAACAATGTAAAAAAAACTCTTCACAGGTTATAATGCGTTGCTAATGTCAAACAAAAAACATAAACTGATCTGCATTTTATAAGCTAAAATGTCTGAATCAATCTTTCGCAATGGAGGATTTAAGGGGAGGTTTGGTGATAAAACCCCCCTTCTATAAAACATAAATAATAACAAACAGAAACTAAATCAGGAAATTAAAAAAACATAAACACAAGACCTAGAAAATAATAAGAAAACGCAAAGACCCTTAATCTGTGAAAATATTTTTACTATCCTTCAAATATTCGCGACTTTCTAGTTTTTACCTGTGAGAATGAGAGATCATTTTAAGTCTTAAAAGGTTAAAATCACTTTTAAATGTATATACACAGTTTTAACTGCAATTGACGAAGAAGTATTGATTGAAATGTCCAAAACTAATGTGAGAACTTTAATATACATATATTAAAATATTATACCCCCACTCCGAAATGTGGATTTATCTTTTATTATTAAGAAAATCCACTTAGAATTGCAACTAAATAAGATTTTTAACTTTTTATACATTTTATTAGAATTTTTTCCTGATATTTAAATTTCCTTGTTTCTATTTATAAATTAAGTTTAATAATTTGAGCAAATTATTAAACACCAATTAAAATTTAAAAAGTTAAACAAAAGATTGAGGAACCATAAAATTATCCTGAAAGTTTTTAAATGGTTTTATAGGAATTGAGATTCAAAAATATAACACTTTTTCAATGAAAACTCTTAATTTTGATCCAAATTAAAAAGCATTTGGAATAACTATATTCATTTTTAATTCCAAGATTATGAATGAAAATATGAAATCATAGAGATATACGTTTTTACTATGTTCTTTATAAACCTGTTAGATACTATTTTCAACGAAACTGGGAAGAATTGTTGTAGTATACTATTTTCAACGAAACTGGGAAGAATTGGAGCAAATTGTACATTATTATGAATATGAAGTAAAGTGGACTTTAATTTGGTTTTTTTGAATTTTTGAAATGTATTCAAACGAAAATTAATACTTAAGTAATTTTTATTCACTAACTTGATATACACATATGTTATTCACTTATGACCTTATTAATTAGATACATTAATGACCTTTAGGAATGTATATATTAGAATTTAACTAATTACTTAATCTTAAGAGGAAAAACATTTTGGTTTAGGTGCAAAATTTATTTTATTACAAAACCCAATTTGGTTTTACTAAAACTGACTTAAATAAACTTAATCTAAAAATTAAGAACTATAGGATAAAAGTATGATATTTTTTGGAACTAAACTTTTGTTTTTGTATTTTTCAACAATTTCATTAATTTTTTCTTCAATAAGTTAGTTTGGAAATAAAATTAATTAAACGTTTTTTTTTATTTTAATGGCTGCGCTGTTGTAACAATTTTATTAAATTTCCTTATGTCTATTTGACTTTTATAGTTTTCATATTTATTTTATTTTTATTGTTTTCCATATAGAATTCTTCATCATATTTTTGAATGTTGATTAATAATTACACATAATTTATAAATCAAAATAAATTAGTTTCCAGATTTTAAATTTCTAACAACAAATATTAAAAATTAGCATTTATTTGGCTGAAAAATTAATAATTTAATGAAATATCGTTGTCCTCGATGAAGAATTTTATTTCTTTTTTTGTGTGTGTGCCTGAAGGGCTCTTGTTTCATTTGAATGAATAAATTTTATTAATATCTTTTATTATTTGTCTTTTTTCCTGTTTTTTTACTTTTATTATCGCTCTAAAATATAATTTATTTAAAAAAAAAAAAAATCTCGCATTTTATCCTTTTGCAAAAAATAAATAAAAAAAAAAGAAGGAAAATCATAAATATATAGGTAAAATTTTGCCATAAATCAACAATATATTGCACAGTAAAAAGCCTTTTCTGTTGAATAGATTTAAAAGTTTATGTTTTTATGTGGACCCAAAAAAAAAACAGAAAAGCACATAGAGCTTAGAATAACATACATTTTGGTTGAAATTCTCATTCCACTACACATTGATTTCCTTTTTTTTTTTTTTTTTTTTTTTTCTTTATGAATTCAAAAGTAGCTTCAATGTAACACTTTACGGTCCATTTACAAAATTTAATACTAACCTAATTCAATTTATTTTCCTTAATATATATATATATATATTGTATATATAAAAAATATAAAAAAATATATTTTATGTATAGATAATGTATATTGTATGTATTATAAAATATATTATATATATATTTTATAAATACATTTTCATATATAGTTATTATATAAATGAAAAAAGGATCCATCTTTTACTCAGATTCTACCTTTTATCTGCATATGAATGTCATTTTAGAGATATTAGATTCAGAGGCATATAAAAAATGCTTATTGCTCAAACGATATAGATAAAAATACATGTGAAACATCGATGAGAAAACTTCAGACAAATCATAAAACTATAGTATTACAGGATCAGGAACTTTAAGTTCAACACTTGGAGCAAAATTAAATTGTTTATAGCAGGGGTGGCCAAACGGGAAATATTCAGATGTTTTATGGTCGATCGCTATATTTGTATACGAGCAAAAAGTTTGAATATCATTCTTGATCTTCAGGGAAAAGACAGGTAATTCTATGTTTAAAAGCTATTTCTTGCATACATATCTTAAAAAATTGCATAAAAAAGTTATGTTAACTTCAGGTCGATCTTCTATTCCAATTTTAATGTTTGATTGAAAGTTGTAGATATACAAATGCAAATGTATGTTGATTGAATAAATGTATGTTTTTTTTTATAAATAAAATTAAGAGAACGCAGAAAATCTTTTAGATATACTTTTCGATCTTGAAATACGTTTTTAAAATCTTTTTATGTATATTTTTATTCTGTTGAATTAAAATGTTTCCCTTGTGAAACATCCAAAAGGAAATGAAATATAATTTTTTTAATACAATTGCAGGAAAATAAAAAAAAAATTCAAATTCAAAAACATCATTTTCAATTTTTCTTTTATTTTTTTTTTTGCTTTAATTTTAAGACGAAAAGATTTTTGTTTTATATAAACCAAGATTTTAAATATAAAGTTAATTAAGGCTTATTTTGTTTTATTTAATTTTCATATCTAAGCGATAACCATATGGAATTTCAATTTCCGTGAGATAATTATACAGAAGATGTTGTTTTTGTTTTTAGTGTAAATGTATATAGTACGTACATATTTGACTGAGAACAGATTTATGAACTAGTGAAGAATTAATTGTAATTTTTATTGATAAAGTATACCTCGGAGGTTCTATTTTTTTCGATATAGTCCCACACTGGTTGCTCTATGCACTTGTAAAATCAAGGAGTCTGCTTTAATGTTCTCATGTTTTATTATAAATATTCTAGTTTCTAGTACATGAGAAAATAAAATATTTCTAAGAAATCTCCGATGGGTAATTGAGAATTTTTTGTGCTTAAAACCCGGCCTGAAGGAATGCTTCTTTTAAAGATTGGTATATTCCATTTTTCATTAATGAGACTAACTATTTTTTATAATTTAACTAGTACTTAGTATGAAATTTATGTGTTCATAATAAGACCTAACTTAAAATTTGAAGCGAAATAAATTGATATTTAATTCATAAAAGTTAAAATTTTCTTGTTTGATATTTTTATTTATTGCAGTACTACTATATTGTCATACTAGGGTTGGGAATACCGGGATCCCGGATACCGGGATCCCGGTATTTGGAACAAAATATAGTTGCCGAAATACCGGTTTTGAAAAAGTCGAATACCGGTATTTCGGTATTCGATATAATTTCACCATTATAAAGCTTTTTATGGTTTTTTACTATAAAAAAATATTTGCATTATTATTTCTTAATGCGAAAATAGCAGCAATCTAGTATTCTATGAAAAGTTGAATTGTTCTCCTTTGACAAATCGAAACAAAAATCATTGTACAAAAAAAACAAAAATAACAATTAATAGACAAATGGCATAAGAGGCAAATACTTAACTTTGTTATACAATTATTTGCTATTCAACCGACCAGTGTAGAATCGGAGAGGTCTTTTTCGGCAGCTGGCTTAATCTGCACCAGAATTCGGTCAAGGATGGGAGATGATTCGCTCAACAATCTATGTTTTCTGAGGTCTTATATTAAAAACAATCAACTACAGAAAAAGTAGAAATATTTTATGTTTTCTTCCTTTTTTTTTTAATTTAATGAATTTTGTTTTTTTCTTTTTCTTCTTTAATTAAATAAATTTAGATTTTTTCAATAGCCAAACCCTTTTTTAATTAAATTATTTATTCATTTCTAGGAAAAATATTAATACCGGTATTAATACCGGGATCCCGGGATTATAAATTTCCAATACCGAAATACCGGTATTGGAAATTTGGTCCGGTATTCCCAACCCTATGTCATACTAACTATACAGAATTAATAAAAACAATACACTGTTTACAAACATATAATTACAACTATTAAATTAAGGCCTTAGGACTTTTCAGTTTAAAATTTTATTTTTCTGAAAAGTTAAAAAATCATATTTTAAATTAAAAAAAAAAAATTTTTTTTTTTCTTTAATTAATTTTTCTCATTTCTCTTTTTAAATAACTTCAAGAGCGCAAAATATGGAAAAAAAATTAATTAAGTAATTCAACCTTGAAGGGAAAAAATGATGTAAAAGTTACAAAAAAAGGTGCAGAACATGAGGAAATAACAACTATGGCTAATAGAGATGTGCGCTTCTTTTTTTTTTAATTAAAAAAGTTTTTTTTATATATACTTAGATAATATATTTTATATATTTTATATATATTACTTTTATAGTGTGCTTTCTTCCCTCATCCAAAGAGATTAAAAATATTTTTAAAAAAAATTTCTTTTTGATAAATTTCAATATAATGTAATTTGAGTGAGAGATTAAATGATATCAAATTTATAAAATGAATTGTTTACATATTTTGGTTTCGAAATATAAATTGTACCGTATTTTAATAATAGCAAAACTACATAAATTTTCTAGAATTTATATAGAAAGACAAAGTAATTTATGTAAAGGTATTTGAAAGTTTATAAATGGATATAAGAAGAAGCATTAATTTATGAAATATTTCTTTTAAAGGAAATTGACAACAAATTTTAAAATTAATAATAATCCATAAATATACAATTTTGTATGATTTTGAACTTGGATGTAATTATTAGAAACGAACTTAGGTCTTAGAATTAGATCATTGATTAAGGATACTAAAAATATTATCAATTTCATACTTTTTTTTTTGGTACTTTTAATTGAAGTTGTTAGTAAAAAAAAATATAGTGTTAATAGACTGACACCTTCAAATAAAAACACCAAAAAGACGCAAAAAAATTTTATATACGAAGTTGACTATTTTTGTGAATTTTTAATCAATGGTCTAATTCATTTCTATAAACTTAATATGTGTGCTTAAATATATTTCTTCTTCTCAGTGACATTATTTTTGTAACAAATAAAATAATTTACTAATCTACTTCAATCATTAAAATTTCCGCTTAAAAGTATTTAATGTTTCAAATTTACTTCGAATGACATTTCAATCTGAATTTCAGTTGATTTATTTTATTTTTCGACAAAATTCAGAATTCAAATATGCATAAAATATAAATAAAATTTTCTTAAAACTTCTTCTTAGATAATTGCTGATGGTAACACAAGGATATTTTTCTAAAAAAAAAAAAGAAAATTTATTTTTTATATATTATGGTAATTTTTTATAAAAAAAAAAAAAAATTAGTTAGCTTGAACATTTTTAAGCTCGTTCGAATTAAAATATTAAATTTTAGAATATTAAAAAAAAACGTGCAGAAATTAAAAAGCATTTCATTATTATATGATTTTCCTGTTTTATTTTTTTTTTGTTTTTTTAATTTCATAGGAATTAAATTATAAAGTTGTTGATATACCAACTTATTTTTTTTTTACTTTACTCTCTAATACACATTAATGAAGGAAATGAAAACTGTTCATAGTTGATTTGAATGGTTTCGGTTCAAAAGAGATCAGAAATTTTTTTCTGTTTTGTACATATTCATATTTTTATGGACACGGAGCACTTAAATTTTTTTTTATTTTATTTTTTTTATTATTTTAATTTAATTTTTATTTATTTTTTTAGTTCGAGGGTAAAAATCAATGAAATTTTCTCAAATTGAGTGAGCTATTCATTCTGAAAATGGGATTTAAGTTAAAGTAATTAAAAAAAATTTTTTTGTTAGCTATGGACAGTAGACTTAAGATACTTTCAAAATATGAAAAAAAAATTATTTTCAATTCATTAAGACAGCTAAGAAATAAGATTTAATTCAAATAATCAGGAACAATCAACGAAACCATGATTTATTTTTTAAATATTTATTAATTTTATTTGTTAGCTTTAATATTAGTTTTAATGCAATAATGAGAATAATTAAATGAAAGCGATTATTATTCTGTTAAGAAAACAAATATTATCTGAGCCAAAAACAAAAAACCGAAAATCTATCTACAATTCTATATTGTTAATATTAAAAAAAAATATTTTAAGCTTTTCACCATATTGTCGTATTTTTATTTTATAGATATTTGAAAACATTTGCAATTACTTAGCTAGTATCACAAAGGGATCATTTAAATTTTCGTTTTTTTTTTTTTTCAAAATATAAACATAAAATATTATTTTTTAAGCCTTCTTTACATAAAATTCTCATTGTTTGAAAACAACAAGTATACAAAAAAAAAGGTCATAAATTTGCACATGAATTAATTGTATCTAAAAAAAAAAAAAACTTGATACAAATTTTAAATACCTATAAATCTATTTTACCCTTAAGCAATATATTTTAGTATTATAAACATAATATAGAAAAGGTAAAAAATCACGAAAACTTAAATAGCTATTAAAATAATTTATAAAATATCCTTTAGAATAGATTTTTGGTTAAAAAAGAGAGAGAAAAAAAAACAAGAATTCGATAAAAATATATATCTCTATGTAGGTATATAATATTATTTTTGTATAATGGATGATCTAAATCTTTAAAGATTTCTTCTTCTTCTTGTATATTGCATTGTATAGGAATAATTTTAATTTTTATGCTTAAAATAAATGAATGTGTGATATGCTTTTTTATTTATATATTTATGTATTTTATCTTAGATATCTTATAGGTGTAGTAAAATTTAGTTGTTTCTTTATAAGATTCATTGTATATTTTCACAAGAAGATAAGAAAAATAGAAACTTTTATTTTTGAGTAAAAATAATATTTTTTTTTTACGGTACACAGTAATTAGTATAAGGGAAAGGCTAACAAAACTCAGATTATGCATAATTTTTATTTCAACTTTGATTTTCAGAAACGGCGGGAAACAGAAAATTCATTATTATGAGATTTTCTAATGCTCAGGAATAGTGGATATAAATCCTCACTAAAATGATAAGAATTCTAGCTTTACAGTATTATACAGATAAATTTTATGAAAAATTTTACAAACTTATAAGTCTAACTATAACTTATATATAAGTTATTTTAAGATTTCAAATTCAAAACTTAATTTTATTTTTATTTATTTTTTAATTTAAAATTCCAATTACTTTTCTTAAATAAAATTATGCTAATTATTTTTGTTGCAAAACAAAAAGTAAGTAAAACAAAAAGTAAAAAAAAAAAAACAAAAAATTTATTTATTTTTTTAAATAGTCAAGTGGAATTTTTAATTCAATGAAAAAAAAAATTTAAAAAAAAAAATTGGTCAAATTGTGCTATTTTTTATATGCGCTCTTCAGTATTATAATAGTTGTGCATAGCTTTTAAATATCATTTAAGTATACATTTTTCTAATGATAAGTTGTTATTCTGCAATTTTTCGTAATTTTTCCACTTTAACTTCCTCTCTTGATATCATTATTTTTAAGTTAAAAAAATATATATAACACACAAAAAGAAATTACTTTTATTTGTAATAAATTAAAGCCATGTTTTTATGACAGTTTCTGTTATTCTTTTGTATATATTAATAAGTATATATATATATATATTTTTTTTTTTATATTTTGGTATCAACTTCCTCTAACAAAATAAAAAAAATTTGTGTTATTCTTAACAATATAACCATTATATCTAACATGGCCATAAAATGCATAACTTTTTTAAACGCAAAAGTTTTTATTGCACAATTAAACCGCGAGCAAAAATGTAAGTTAGATATACGAAGTATTTACGTATTTACGTATATTTATAAATATATTATTGTATGTAAAACTTCGAAAGTGTACTCATGGCGTTTTCTTTATTTTTTATTTAATTTTTTTTTTTTTTGCCTATTTTTGGAAAGACACACTTAAAAAATTTTTTTGAATATTTCCTTTTTCTTGAGAAATATATTTTATGAAAGTATAAAACATAATTTTGATAGTGTATATCTTGTATGGTGAATGATGTTTGTGGTTGTCATAAATTTTAGTTTATGTTACAGCTAAAGTAGAAAATGTCATAATGTGTACATTTTCCGGTAAATATACACATTAACTACAAGATTAGACAAATGTAAGTTTAACATCTCGTAAATGTTAATATCATAATACATACATTTATCGGTAAATGTATACATTATGTCCATGTAATTGGAAAATGTGTATATTGACCTGGAATAATACATATCATCGCGACTCAATTTACAAAAAAAAAATTAATTTTGACCGCGACAAAATGTGCTGCCGGAACATTTTGTATTATGCAGAAATAATTTCTTCGCCTTCTTTATTTTGGTATGGGCGCTTCGCAAGATTTTTGTTTTTTTCGCAATATGAAGTCATTTAAATTGAATAGTTTATTCGCCCCTAGGGCACTGTTTTTTTAATTTGCTTTGGGATTTGTTGAGGATTCCGGAATTTAACTTCAACATTTTCTAATCAGTTTTACTTTGCACTTTTACCATTACCTCTAGGTTAAAGTAAATATGGTAATTGGTAACGAAATAATCGGCAAATTTATCTTATATCTATATTAACCTAATCTTGCAGTTAATGTACACATTTACCGGTAAATGTGTACATTTACCTGGAAATGTACATTTACTATAACCATATTTATTATTTTTATATATCACACTATGCAGTTACAATTTAAAAGTTTCTTCAAATAATTTAATAAAAAAACAATATCAAAATCTAAATTTAAATTTAATTAAAAAAAATTTTATTTTTAGTCATTTTCTTATCTAAAAAAAATAGATTAGGTTTATCGAAAAATTAAATACTCTCAAGAAAATTTAGAGAATTTATGCTGTACTCTTTGAGAACAAAATATTTATATGTTAATTTTGACAGTGACGAGTTTATTTATCCTCGCAGCTTAGATGTTAATAAAAAAAACTCTTTCATTATTTAAACTTTATTTTTTTTTAATATCAAGAATTTTTTTAGTCTCTCTACTAACAATGTTAATATAGAATTGAAAATGTAATCCAAAAACAAAATCAGATAATAAAATTTATGAATGACATGGATTGAGTTGAAAAAAATTTTTTTTTTCGAAATCCACATTCCAAATAGTTTTTTTTTTTTTATGTTCACGGTAAACAAAAATTTTCTTCTCTTATGTTTTTTTTTGTTTTTAACAAAATAAGCGCAAAAAAAAAGTTATATACATATATAGGTATGTAGTTTGAGTAAATAAATATTAGTCATTATTAAATAATAACATCAAAATATTTAAAAAATTTCTCTAGGTGTTTTAAAAATATTTTTTAAACATTAAAAGAATGTTAATAACATTTTTTATGCAAATTTTATTTTTTTATTTTTTTAAATGAAATAAAAAAAGAAAGAATATATATTTTTTTTTTTGAGAAAAAGTGAATAATATAAATAAATAGAATTAAAAAAAAATAAAAAACCAAAATTTTATTTTTTATTTTAGATAAAAAAAATTATTGCTTGTTCAAAAAGTATAAATTTTCCAAAAAAAAAAAAGTTTAAATAAAAAAAAAAAATAACACACGTTAAATCGTAAAAAGAAAAGTTATTTGCGGAAAAAATATTACTTGTTTGTATAAAAATAAATTAAACTAGCTCTAAAGGTACTTAAAAAATAAATAATAAAAAAGTTTTTAATATTTTGTTTTTTTTGAATATATGCGGTTCGGTTACATCTTCTTTTTATTATTATTATTATTTCCTTCTTTACATGAAAAGATTTAAAAAATAAAAAAAAAGCAAAAATTTTTATATTTAAAGAAATTTTATTTATTAAAAACAAAAACAAAAACCTGAACTGTTTCAATGCCCTCAATAATTTTTAATCAGATAAAATTAAAAAAAAAATTATTTTTCTTTTTGCACAATTAAATTTGAAATCAAAGTGTGAAAAATCTTATATAATATAGAACAGGCCTGGCCACCTTAAAGCACTTAGCGTGCCAATTAAAAAAAAAAAATATCAAAACGGATAGAGCCGCACCAGCCAAAGCGAAGTTGGATATTACTATTTTCCGCATTGTTGTTATAAAAAGAATATATTGCATTGGTGCGAACAACGTTCGACACTCAAAAATTTATATAGGTTTTTTTAATTTTCTCTTTAAAAAAAAACTTTTTATTTTGTAATAACCAATTCGAAAATTTGAATACGAATTACTAAATGAGCCGCATGCTGTTTATAAAGCAAATCACGACTGATGAGTCGAAGTTAGCCCAGGCCTAATGTTGAAGAACTGTTGTGAATTAGAAATTATTTGCTTTATTTGTGACATTATCTTGTTTTCATTTAACATAAAAAATTTTGTCCCTTTCACTTTATTTTTTAAACATATTTCAACTTAAAAGAAAAAATTAATTTTAATAAATTATAAATATTTATCTTTTTGTAAGGAGTTTTTGTTATGTTTTTACAAGAAAATAGGTATTATGAAATAAAATAGAATTTTGATTCGTTAAATAAATCGACTTTTTGGTAATGCAGTCGATTTTGTTGAAATTGACGGTAAATAGGAAACATCAATTAATTGAAACAAGTTCCAAGAAATAGAAAATAGTAGTTCCATATATAATTGTGTTGTACCTTTTGGGACTATTATACTCACCGTCATTCCTGTGTAAAACTGTACACACATGTTTTGAATTTAAGTACAATGTTGTACTTTGAATTCTTTGGAAATCTGTTAGCAGTAAAAACTGCTCTTTAAAATCAATTTATTAACAACAGAATATGTTTATCTAAACATATTTGGTTGTCTTGATCAACGTGATCACCTAACAGTATAATGGTTTGCACATGTCGTATGTGCTCACCAAATCGGAACCAATTTACTCTCATATTCTAAATACTTACCATAAAACACCTACACTAATTATATTCTAAATACTTACCATATTCTAAATACTTACTACAATCACTTTCACTATGTGCAATAAATACTTACCATAAAATTAAATACTAACAAACAATTATCATTATAAATATTGTCAAAATTATGTAAAATCAATCATTATAATTTAATCAGTTAAAATAAAAAGACTTGATGTAAAAGTTCGAATAAGACATTTTAATTTTCTTTCTTATTACAAATGGATAAGTACATTTAAAAAGAAAAAAAACAAATCACAACAAACAAATTTATATTTCTCGTTCACGAACTATGTAAGATGTAAAATTTTAAAAAATAAGCTCAAGTAAATTTAGGCAAATAAAAGGTTCTTACTGGCTGAATTTACTTGCCTGATGTGTAAACGGAGAAATGACACAACGATGAGTTTACAGAACATTTTATCTCTTTTATTTTTTTTAATTACTTTTTAAAATTAAATTATTTTATACTTGTTTTTTGAGTCGTGATTTTCATTTTCAAAATGCTATAAGAAAATATGTATTAGAAATATCTTTATTCTTTGTTATATTGGTTTCTAACTGTAGTCACTAAAAATCAGGCAATAATTGTAATTAGCTACATATTTCCTTAGATTAACTGAATAACTAGTTAATATGATTTTTCATCGATTAATTTGTTAACTAGTTAAAAGAAGTTAAAAAAAATTTTTTGATATAAATTTTTGTCAGAATTTAGAGTAGTAAGTTGAATTACTAATAGAGAATATAGAAACAAATTTTTGGAATTAATAAATTTTATTTGGAATAATATATTGTATACAAAAAAAGTTATATCAATTTAATTATAATTCAGAAACAAAAAAATTAAAAATTTTACAACTTAATTTTCATTGGTCAATTTTTGTATTATTTTTTTTTTCTGTTTTTTTTTTCATTTTTATTTTTGTTAAAAAATATCTCTTTCAAAAAAGGAAAATTCACATCATTAACTTTCTTTTAATTTTATTTTTTAACAATTCAGATCAATTGGAATCACTGGACCATTTCAATTTTTTGTATTTTCGAATGAACTTTAGAAAATGTTTAAAAAAAAAAAAATTAGAAAATACAGAAATCAAGTTATATATACAATATATATATACAATATATAAATAAGGAATGAACAAAAAAAAATATTCTTTTTAAATTTTAATAATTTTATAAATTATTAGAATATATATTTTATTTTTATTTTTCAAAATGTATCCTTTTTTTTTTCTCTTAAAAAAATTTTTTTTTTATATAAAATTTCTATGATACAAAAAAAAATTGGTTTAAAAATTACCCGCTCTTTTCGTTAAATTTAAAACACTTTATTATGAAATGTTGTTTTTTTTTTATACTATACGAGTATATGTAGCTATATATTAAAAAAAACAAAAAAAAACAGAAACATAAAAAATTTTTTTTTTTTTCCTTAACATGAACTTAAAATAAAAACTAAGTCAAAAAATGCGGATAACCCAAAAAACAAGGAGAAAAAAAAAATTATGTACGATAAAAAGGATGAAATTACTTCATGCATAACTTTCATCCTTTTGTCTTATTTCTTGTTTTTCTTTATTTATTTATTTTTTTATACATGCATATATACATATATTTATGTATTTATGTATTTATGTTTTTTTTTTTTGAAAAATTCACAAATATTTATCTTGTGGTTCATGAAATATTTATTTGCTTATGTTTTCCATTTTTCTTAGCGAAAAATGAGAAAATTTTTTTTTTGTGAAAAACAAACAAATGAACACACCAGGCTCGCTAGTTTTTTTGGATTTTTTTTTTGTACCTACATATTTTTTATATATTTTCTTAAGCAATCCAACTCTATGACTCTATATTTTTGTACATCAGCATCAAATAACGACATTTATATAGTACACATCCTTAATATTTTGTTTTTAGCTCTGCGGGAAAAGTTTTTCAGTTTCACGCAGCATGAATATAAAAAAAAAGAGGCCTAATAAATACTTAGATTTTTTTTTTTAACATTTTAACTAAAATGAAAAATATATACGAGAAAATTTTAAGAAGGGAAATGTGAAAAAAAAAAAAAAAAACAATTTTTTTTATAGAAAATTAAACAAATTGCAAATCCAGACTATAGTGTGTAGATTTTTGTTTTTTTTTAAAGGAAGTATTAAATCCTAACAAAATTTTCACTAATTTTCTTTTCTTTTTTTTTTTTTTTAAGAAAAAAAACATTTCTTTATCGTATAAAACCAATTCCAAAAAAAATATGATGAAAGAAAGTAATCTTGCGAGCTGCTATTGGTAATGAAAATGTTTGTGTGAGGTGCCTATTGGCAGGGCCTGTGAAAGACACTTGGAGGCCAAGATCAGACAACATATGTGGCCCCCTATTTAATGAAACAATTTGGCATAGTTTAAATGCAGTTCAAAAAATTAAATTGTAGAGATTAATTCAATTCTAGAGAAAAAAACTAAAACAATTTCATAATAAACTTTTTTCAACTTATGTTACAACTCAAAGCATAATAAATAATTCACTAAGAACCACAAGAATGCAATCATAATATTGAGCAGTTAGTTGTTTGTTGCGTACGTAAAAGTGCGAAGTAAACCTTATTGATCGTTTTGTATAATGTTGTTTGGAGCCCCCTCTAAATTAAAAGGTTCATGTCAAAAGATCCTCCTGATCCCCCCCGTCTTCCTGGACCTGCCCATTGGAATACGGAATACATAGTGTTCCAACATTTGTACAAACAATAAATGATAAACTCACTTAGAAAATAACTTCTTAAATCAAAGAATGTTAAATTTCATTTATAAAACGAACAAAATCATAAGAACTCGGGCAAAAACAGGAATGGTGTTAACATAATATCAAACAGTGTTTCCAAACTTAAAATGAATTGTTATTTTTAAAGTTTTCCACAGTAGGTCGACAGAAAGAAAATTTTACTTTTGAGGGCATAATATTGCGTTAATATTGAATAGACTCGTTGAATATGCTGCTATATATAATTAGTTTAATCCATGAATTTTTGAAAATATGATTTTTTGGGAACAAAATTTTATTTAACAAAAAAAAACTTTTGTTTTGTGAAGATATGATTATGAAGTACAAGAGTGATAAGAAAAATTTTATTATTTCATACCTGTTTTAAACTCTGACTAACTTGAAAACAGAAATATTTACATGTTTAAATATATAAATGTACATATACAAATATTGCATGATGGTGGGTTTAATTGGGAAAATATAATGGATTTTTTTTGTTGTTTTAATGTAATTATTTTACTTTTTTTGTTTTGTTGGATATATTAAGTTTGTTTTGAGGCAGATTTTACGAAACAATTTTATTTTCCGAATAACTTAATTTCAGAAAAGATTCACGTAAAAAGATTCACGTAAAAGTACAAAATTATTATTTTCTTTATTTAGTAGTTTCACAAAATAGTTTCTTTAAAGGAATAATTATTGTTCTTGTTTTAATAGAATTGTAGAATTCCTTACAGGCGCAAAATAACCGCGAAAATATCAATTAACTCCACAGCTAAAAAAAAGGCAATTTAATCAATTATTGCACTACTGATTCTGTGTAAAAGATAAACGATAATTGTTTTAATTTAAAACTAGATCATAAAATTAAAAAAAAAAACAAAAGAGCTGTCATGGGACACCAGTTTGGAACGTAGTTCCTTAGCGTACATATAAGTAATTTTCAATTTTTATCAATTCAAAATTTTATTAATTTAAAAAGAAACTTTTTTCTACTTTTCCCAGTTTTCTCTAATTTTGCATTTTTTTCATTTAAAGAAACCTTTTTTAAGGAGAAATTTTAGACTGTTTTTTCGAATTTCGAAGATCTTTTTTGACATCGAAAATTCAAAAAGCTAAAACTAAGAGTCTGTTCACTTATTAGTGATTATTGAAAAAATTGAAATCGGATTTAATATTTTACTGCGTTATTTAAAAAAATTAAATAATTTTGTCCTAAAGCCGTTCACAAATTCAATTTTACTTCTTAAAATTCTGCAAAGGGAAATTTTAAATTTCCCATAACAAACTGTAGGTGAATTCAAAAACTAAAATTGTATAGAAAAGAAAAAAGCGGCAAAAATGGGTAATAAAATTCGGTCGGTCACGTATTATTATAAGTTTTTGATTTCAGTCAGCCAAATATTATTTTATAAGTAGTTGATTTTAGCAGATTATACAGAATGCAGAAAATTACGTCCTCAATTTAGAAATTGTGACTCTAAGTTTATCAATTTTCATACAACGTTCAATAAAAAACTATTACTATTTGCCGCGAGAGGGACTGTTTATTTGCCTCGAAAGGGACTGTTTACATTTTTTCAAAACATATAAAATGCGACGGCGTCGACTCATTATTTAAACTTTAAAAAAATTAACAGGTATCGTTAATATTGACTGTTTTGACAACCCAGTTATTTAAATTTTTTTCTCCCATAAGTATGTGCTATTTTTCGCCATTGGGGCACTATTTGAATATTTAACTAAGTATGACTCTTTTGTTTGCATTTGTTTTCACCCATAAGTATGTGCCTTTTTTCGCCATAGGAGATTCAGAGATTTAGAGATTTAACAGGAGATTTGGAGATTTAAACAAGTGAATACTTATAAATTTAAATTTTTGTTTTTGTTGTTTTTGCAACACAAAAAAAAAGAAATATCATAAGCCAAAATGGCAAAGTATCGAAATATTTAACGCCGGCTGACGACTTGACTTGCCTTGGTACCGAATAGCGCCTTTATATTGGCAAAATAATACTGACAAAATTATACAAGATTTTTATTAACATTGAAATTAGTATGAAAATCTAAATTTTATTTGAACTATAAAATATTAATTAGTTAATAATAAAAAATTAATATTTACTAAATATTTAATTTTATAAATATTTTATAAATTGAAATAAAATTTAAGTTTATCAATTTTCATACAAAGTTCAATAAAAAATACAAGAGCCGGCGGGACGTTTGATAGATGTGAAACATCGGAATTATTTTGTACAGAAAAGAAAACTTAAAAAAAATTAACAGGTATCGTTAATATACTTATAAATTTTAATTTTTTGTTTTTGTTGTTTTTGCAACACAAAAAAAAAACAATTGTCAGCCGTGGCAAAGTATCGAAATATCTAACGCCGGCAGACGACTTGACTTGACTTGACTTGACTTGACTTGGTACCGAATAGCGCCTTTATATTGACAAAATTATACAAAATTTAAATTTATTTACATTGAAATTAGTATGAAAATATAAATTTTATTTGAAATATAAAATATTAATTAGTTAATAATAAAAAAATAATATTTTCTAAGTATTTTATTAATATTTTATAAAATCAAATAAAATTTAAGTTTTCATCAACTCATATAAAATGCGACGGCGTCGACTCATTATTTAAACTTTAAAAAAATTAACAGGTATCGTTAATTTACTTGTAAATTTTAATTTTTTGTTTTTGTTGTTTACAACACAAAAAAAAACAAATATCATAGCCAAAATGGCAAAGTATCCAAATATCTAACGCCGGCAGATGACTTGACTTGCCTTGGTACCGAATAGCGCCTTTATATTGGCAAAATAATACTGAAAAAATTATACAAGATTTTTATTAACATTGAAATTAGTATGAAAATCTAAATTTTATTTGAACTATAAAATATTAATTAGTTAATAATAAAAAATTAATATTTACTAAATATTTTATTTTATAAATATTTTATAAATTGAAATAAAATTTAAGTTTATCAATTTTCATACAAAGTTCAATAAAAATACAAGGGCCGGCGGGACGTTTGATAGATGTGAAACATCGGAATTATTTTGAACAGATAATATTGATAGATAACTTTGATAGAATTTTGGATTTTAATTTTATAAATTTCATTGGATGTTTACTATTCTTTTTGTTTTATTTCTATTAATTATTAATGCAAACCAAAGAACACAATATTTATTAAAATATCTAAAAAAATATAATAAAAATATAATAATTTTTTTTAACTTTTTTTTTTTGTTTATCATGTACCGACAGACGCCGACGCGATCATATTTTTGGTCGCTGCGGCTTAGCAGCGATATTTTCAAAATTTTTTGGAACTGCTGCTAAAAAAAAAAATCATTGCTCGCTCAAAATCTATGATCGCGTCGGAGTGTGTACCGACACTTTGTACTGACACTAAAGTGTTCAAATTTTTAATAAATTTTTCCATAAGAGCGTAGAATAAGGAACTACGTTCCAAAAATGGATCATATCATTTTTACAAAGGATTATTTCGATAATTGACTTTTTGGCTTATGCATTAAGACACAGTCAATTGAAGTTATATTCGCTCGAAGTACGCTTTTGGTGATGGGGACAGGAAGTTTAGACCTAATTAAAAAGTGGGACAGTTGGAGGTAATCATTTAGTGAAGTGGGACAGTTGGAGGTAATCATTTACAGTCTTTTTAAAAGGGCGCAAGTCGTAAATCAAACGCCCGTCAGCTGTCGGAAACAATTTTGATGGGAAAGCACTCCACATTCCCGAGGTGCGAACTGAAAACGGATCTCAGAAGCTCGTTCTTTCACATCTAGGAATTTTGACGAAATATGGCTTGATTTTATGATAAGCCATCCCATTTTGTTATTTTTAATGTATGCTAGTATATGCTTAGCCAACGCCTCTCTTGATTTTGCTTAATTTACCTTTGATTGATTTCATAACTTTTTTTTTTATTATAATAATTTCTTTGGTATAACATAGTTGTGTGAGCAACAACATTTTAAATTAAAATCTATGATTATGATAATAAATAAAATAAACTGGTTTTGTTGGATATGAAACGACTTAAGAATTGTATAGTTTTGAAGTAAATTTTTAGAATTGTTTTAGAAACATTAATATATACAATTATATATCTTTCATATTTTTGACATTTCATTGCACTAACTTTTAAATCAACATTGATCTGCTATTTCTAATTCTATAACTTTAAAAAAACACGTTTCCGCCCATATTTTACTTAGTAATTTATAATATTTTTATTTTAAGTTAATTCAATTTTATCAAATAATCACATAAATAGATTTTCTAATCCAGCCGAATTTATATTTACATTAAGTTAATTGAATTTTTTATGAAAATATAACATATATATATACTTCGTCTCTACATATAAATAATATATCTACTTCTTTTTTCTTTTTTTAAAGCAAAATGTCATGCACAGAATTTTCTATTATTTTTCTTTTTCACATAAAAAAAAAAATTATATTAATTTGTTAAAAATCATATTTACCTTATTAATTTCTGTAACATGTCAAATAAATTTTATTTTAACATCATTTCGTTTTTTTTTTTGCTGCCTTTTCTGTCTAATATAAATCACTGACGCTTCTTGTTGAAAAAGGCCAAAGAAAAAAAACAAAAAAAAAAAAAAATAAATTTATGTAATAAAAATAAAATTCTAAATATTAAATTCATATTTATTCAATTATTTTTACTCAATTGAATTCAAGGACTCATTTTATTTATTTTTATTATAATTTTTTTGTAAATAATATTATAATATTAAAGTATATGAACTTTTTGACTTTATGAACCGAAATATCACATAAATATTATGAAAGGAAGAATTGAAAAAAAAAAAAAATAATAATAATAATAATAATAATAATATCATAGAAATGGAAACCACATTTAGAATATGCTGTTTTTTTTTTTGTTTTTTTGGGAAAATTATTATGTACAAAATTTAAGAAAAAAAATATTTCTCTGTCTTCTTAGAAGAATAAAAATCAGAATTTTTGTCTATTCTTTAAGTAGAAATTAATAAAATTTAAAACTGTGCAAAATTTATTTTTAATTTAAAAGTAGAAGTAAGAGTATTGGTTCATTATACTTTCTAAAAAAAAAAGCGGGTCTATACTGAGCTTAAATTGTCTAGAGAGAAGAGATGAATTATTCTCTGAAGAAGAAATAAGTTAAGTTTATAGTATGAACCATTTCCCCAGCCTAACTGGACTATAATAATTTTGTTATTTTTTTAACGTCTGTGTTATTTGTTAATGTTTTGTAAATTTAAAATTTACAAAACATGGACTATAATAAGTTTAAAACAAAAATTATTTTGAATAGTTTTTCATAGTAAAAAAAAGGATCTAATTTTTCCCAAAATACGAAAGTGTTAATACGGACGGACATAAAACAATAAATTTTTATTATAATTTACAATTTATTATTATTTCAATATTTTTTACTATAAGCAATATTTATTTTAAACGATTGAATATTCTAAACACTAATTCGGGTTATATACATATTATATTATGCTTATACATATATTAACTATACATGAATCACAAATTTTGTCCTGTGTAAAATAAAAAAAAACAAAAAATAAACATATTTTATGATGTAAACGGGTCATAAATATAATAAAGTTCCTTCCACATAATGATGATGATCTATTTTAAGAAATAGCAGTAAGCATGACGTATATTTCTTGTAACATTAACAAGCATAATAAACTTATGCCATGATGGTTTTATAAAAATTATTGCTTAGCTCGTGCGGTTTTTCATTTTTCCATATATGTATATAATAATATTTCTTTGTTTTTATGCCGAAAAACAGGTGTCGAGAACGTGACCTAGTCTTATTTTTTTTTTTTTTATGTTTAAATAACTTGACTTGCTTAACGCAATTATTATCTTGGTACTTACATATATACTCATATACATTATGTATGTATATAGTTCAAAAAAAAAATTTATGCTAGGTCACGCATAAAATTCATAAGTATTTTATATTATTCCTTCATTTTTTTTTTTTTATTTATTTTCTCATTTCTTCTTAACTGGTATTTCTGTTAAACACGACTTAGTTAAATATTTTATTATCACATACTCATATCAGTATTGTTGTAATATATAGCTTGAGAGCTACAACATACTATCTTAATTTATAAAAATTGATTATTAAGATATGATGTGTCCCTTTTTAAGGAAAACTATTTGGGGGAATGTCTCCAAACTTCTAACATAATGACCGAGAAAAGATTTTAGTTCTGGTTTGGAAATTGGATGTCATAGACCATCACTCCATCACACCTACTCCCGACTAACCAGCGAAAACTGTGCAAAATTACGAAAATTCACAAAATTTTAATTAAAAAAAGAAGAAAAATAGAAGAATTCTGATGTGGCAAAACAAGGTTTGCAGGGACAGCTAGTAGAATTATATAATTACAAAATTTTATATTTTAATTGTTATGGAATTTTTAAAATATAAATTAATATCGGAAAATGTACATTTTATAAAATTATTACCCAAAGATAAAATAATTTGAAAATGTGAAATGTATCCATGTTTAAAATTTTAATTGTTTGGAATTATTTTAGTTGTATCATTCAATCACAGCCCTGAGGAAGCTTATGCACAATTAAAATGAAAATTAATTGTGTTTTATTTAAATGTTTAATTTAAATACATTTATTTAGTTTGTCTTTTAATTTTATATTTCATATTCCACACTAATTTAATGTCCAATTTTAGTAAATTTGTATCTAACGTCTTGAGTTCGGTGTCAATTTGTTTTATCGGGAATTCGATGACTTTACCTGAATGAAAGAAATAGTATGTAAACCTGATACTTTCACAGGCAATTCAGTTAAGGATAACATGGTAATTTATGAAGAAATAATAGAAGTTGATATTCAAAATTTAATTAAGATGTTAGATGCATTTATTTATTGGAAGCAAGTTTTGTTAATTTATAATTCGGTCCATTGAGAATTTATGAACAAGTACGAACGAAGAGGTCGCATCTAAAAATCTACTTTTGAAAGATTGAGTAATTTTTCTCCAAAATGTTTAAAGAATGATAGATTGATAGAATTCTCTTCAACAAATTTTTCCAATCTAGCTTTTGATCTAAGAATCAAAAGAATTATAAAAGCAAAAAAAAAAAAAAACAACAGAATAAAACTAAATAGACAAAAGAAGGATTATCTAAAAAAGTTAAGTAATAAAAGTGAAAAGAAACGAAGAAATTATGCAAAACAAACCAATGAGCGCAGAAATGAAGTAAATGTGAAAACTCTGAACATGATTTTCTTCATTTTTTTTTTTTTTTTTTTTCTTAGCAGATAGTGATGCGTGCCTAGATTTTGAATATTTTATTAAATTTATTAAGGAATTTATTTTATGTTTATGTTATATTTATTTTTTTAATTTTTTTCTTTTTTATGTAACAAATGATGTGCCAAACTGAAACAAAATTATTTTCTTAACTCTTATTTTCCTAATTTTTTTTTGTTTTTTTTCTTATGTTTTTTATTTTCATAGAATTGCTCTATGAATAATTAGAACAATTAACACTTCAATTTTTAATTGTATCGTGATATGTTTATTAATCGTGTGGAAAATATATTTTGAAGGAAAATAGAATATATATACTTAATTTTTTTTTTTGTTCTTATTTTTTTTTATTTTTAATTTAATATTTTACATGAATTTATTGTATTCACCTTATGGCATATAATTTGTCTTAATAAATTAGTGAATATAAATAGAAAATATAGTATTTGTATGTAGAAAACTGGGTAATTTGTTTAAATTAATCTCTTGGCAAAGTAGAAATTTTATGAATTAAGATGAAATGATCATTTTTTTCTTTTAGTTTATAAGAATTGTTAATTTTGTTATATTACAGTAGTACAAATTTTAATTTATCTCCAGAATTATTAATTATACAACACAACAAAATGAATATAATATAATTTTTGAAGTAAATGACAAAAGATCTCTTTAAACTAACTTTGTTTGATTTAACATGTCCTTAACAATAATAACCATTAAGAAAATAGTATAAAACTGCGTTATTAACAAAATTATATTTAATACACTCTATAAAGTTGCTTCTTTATTTAAGTTGTTTATTTTCATCCTTACCCTTACATTTCGATAATTACGACGATACAGGCAGTTGGAGTACACGCTGCTGCTGATTAGATATCCTCTTCAATCAGTCATGCCGCAGTTGTGGTATTGAGAGCGAAAAAGAGACTTTAGTCCATTTTATCAGCAAATGTCCGCCAAGTTCGAGAAACAGCACACTAGGTGGATTCCTCCTTGAGGATGTTGATGTCTTACCGTCGTCAGGCCTTTATTACGAGGGCAGTGGTAGCAAAATGGCACGAAAGTGATAATTGGGAGCTCTTCAGGTAGAGGAGTTCCGCCACTAGAACAAACCAACTAACCAACCAAACAACCTTATTCTTCTATGACAATCCGTTAAGAAGTTATAGACATTAGGCAAACGTCCTAATTAACATTTTTTTATTGTGCTTTGCGGCAGGGCGGTTCAAATGGATGTCGCCCATGCCGGTCGCCAGGGACCTCGCAATAGAAGGGGCAAATTAGCAAAAAATTGAAACTAAAAATTCTTCAAAAATTGTGACTTCTATTCTGTTCGCTATGCCATGAAAACATAAATTTTTCAAAATGTTTACTGTACGCGATCGGCGTTCATCAAAATACAAAGCGAAAATCTTAGTCTAAAATGTTACCGAATTTCTGTAATATACCAATTGATGAATGTAGAGGTCAATCCTACTACAATGCTGGAAATATGTTCCTTAAATATTAGGGTCTGCAAGCGCGTATAAAGGAACATAGTCCAACAGCTTTTTGCTTACCATGTGTGACCCATTCTGTAAATCAGATAGGAAATTATTCAGCTAAAAGTTGTAATTATGTTATTTTTTATTTTAATTATTTTTTGATAATTTAATAATTCAATTTTAATTAATATTGTTTTTTTTTTAAATACATGTTAAAAATTAATCGAGGATATTTTTATTTATGCATATAATTTAGAAGGTAGGCGCCCAATTTTGTTGCCAAGGGCCCCGACACCGTTAAAACTACCTTTGCTTTGTGGGCAAATAATCTTAAGTTATAACTATGAAAAACGTCTTTTTTGTTTCTTATTCAATTATAACAGAAGTTTAAAGCAATAATTTGATAATTTGAATTCAATTTGTTCTCGAAACTTTTCTAAACAAATTAAAATTTTTTAATAAATACATTTTTTGTAATTTAGTTTTTACAGATAAGTCGTTGTGGCTTTTAAACAAAGAAATACTTCACAAGAAAAATATATTTATTTTAATAAATACAAAATATTTTCTCAGTCTCATTTTAATTAAAAATATAGGAAAATTAATTAAAAACTGATAAAATGGAAATAGGAGTAATAATATTTATTTTCGATGGTAGTATGACTATCGAGAGAAAGGTCAGGCATAACAGTTAAGTTTTTAATAAAATATCGAATAATTTTACAATTTTTGGAACTATAATTTATCCTGTTTTATATCCCTAATCTTAAAGTTTAAAGATGTGGAAGCTTAATATACTTTTTATAAATATTATTATATATAGTATAAATAAAATAAAATTATAATAATACACATAACATATTTATGTACATTTATGTGTTGTATTTATATATTGTAAATTATTGAAGCGAATTTAATTTTCTGAAACATTTAAATTTCACATAACTTGTCATGTTACATACACATGACTAGTTGAGGAAGAAATGTCAAAAACAAATAAACAGGACGAAAAACTCTTGAGTTGTTAAAAAAAAAAAAAAAAACTTAATACCAAAAACTTTTTACTTTGTTTGTCATATTTTTATTTTTTTTTATATATAATAATAATATATTTTCAGCAAATATATATAAATTGATAACAAACTTAAATCAATTTTTTTTTGGATCATGTATTTATTTGAAAAAAAAAATTTTTTTTTATAACCATCACAGGTGAATCTATCTTCATCATGTCTAACTAAATAAGTGAAGAAAATTTTCTTAAAAGAACAAGAAAAAAAAAACTTTATTTTCCAAAATATCATGAACAGACATAGATACGATTTTTTTTGGGCCCCCCTTATGAAAACTTTTTTTTTTTTTGAAGAAAATGTACAAAAAATAAAGTGTAAAATCTAAAGTGGTAGATAAATATCGCACGTCATTACTTTAATATTGTGTATTTTGATCTCAAAATACTAGAAATGTGTACATCTTTAGAAAATAAAAAATAAAAAAAATAAAATGGAAAATAAAAATATAAAATAAAATTTTCCGTGATCTAAAACCATCTACATGTATTTTAGATATATTTATCCAATTCTATCAATTTCAATATAACGTGTGTGTAACTATATTAATCCCAAAAAAAAAAAAATTATAATAAAATGTTTAAATTCTACGAAATTTTATTTTATTTTTTGCCTTACAAAATCTAAAATTTTAATGATATTAACATTTTCATTCAAAAAAAAAAAATAAAGAAAAAAGCATGAATAAAAACTTAGTCGTAAAAAAGTAATATAGATGCCTTTATTTTATAGATAAAAAAAATATATATAATATGTGTGTACAACAAATACATTATAAATGTGTTATATGTTATGTTCTATACATGTTTAAAATGGCCCACGGGGCTAAAATTGTATTTTTTTTTTCGATATTATACATAAATGCCTATATGTTCTTTTTTAAAATTAGATTATACATTTTTTTAAAAAATATTTCGTTATTATGCTTACCAGAAACAAAATTAAATTTGACCATTTTTTATATAAGAACAATAATTTTACTGCTGTAATTTCAATTCTATTGATATAATTATTAAGAAGTATTTTAAAATTTTTAATTTTAATTTAGTTTTTAACTTAGTTTTATGTTTATATTTAATACTCAAAATATCCGAAAATCCAATTTCACATAAATATGTCGTAACAAATGGCAGAATTGCTTTTTTATTTCTTGTTTCTTTTCAAGTTTCAGTCACAATTACAAGATATTTGTGCTAACTTATCTTTTTCTACCTTTAAGAAGACCTCTAAAGAGAGAGAAATGGATCACGAATACAACTTTCGCTTCCGAAATTTTCCAAAAAATATGAACGAAATCCGTTTACAATGTTTACAATGTTCTTTTTTAGAAGAAGTACACACTGAGAAAAAAACTATTGTAATATTATGCAAGTTGACTTGGGTAAAAAAAATTGTACTAAATTCCAAAATTATAGTTTTTTTATACAAGTTATTGGTAATATGTTCTTGTTTTAAAATGAAAACTTCGACAAATCATCTAAAAAAAAATAGTTGATTTAAACAAGCGGAGCATTTGTTAAATTATCCAAATGCTTGTATAAATTACCAAAACAATGTATATAGTTTCTTTGAAAACTTCGACAAATCATCTAAAAATTTATACAAGTGCTTGTATAAATTACTAAAACAAATTAATAAAGTTTTAATAGATACCGAATTTATATTTTCTAATTAATACATTGTTGTATATTACTGACATAGCTCAGTGGAAGACTACAATAACATTGAACGGTGACATGAAATAACGCCCAAGGTATTAACGCCCAAAAGGCGTTATTTCCCTCCGTAGTGGGAAATAAAGCCCAAATTGCGTTTAGGCTTTATTTCTCCCAGTGATGGGAAATAACAGCCGAAAATATGAAGAATTAACACCCAAATGAAAGTAAGGAGTGAATTAAGGCCTAAAAAAATGTTTCAATTTAAATAAGTGGATTTTTATTTTTATTTGCAGCACCATCTGTTTTTTGTGGCTACATGACATAACCGCGAATGTCATAACCGCGATTTTTTTTGTCATAACCGCGAAATAAAAAATAAAAGTGTCATAACCGCGAAAAATGTCTTATATTTTTTTTGTCATAACCGGGAAAAAATATGGCAAAAAATTGAAAAAATTTCGTTTCTCGGTTGTAACAAAAATTTTTGTTATAACCGCGAAACACAGAAACTTTTTTTGAAAAATGAAATAAGACCTCGATAAAAAAATGTTGCGTGGTAAGCACTCGGGAGGAGCAGCAGGGCGGCGGACGGGCGTTTTGTCAGTGGGATTTGCAGCTGGCCCGCCCGCCGCCCTGCTGCTCCCCCCGTGTGCTTACCACGCAACATTTTTTTATCGAGGTCTTATTTCATTTTTCAAAAAAAGTTTCTGTGTTTCGCGGTTATAACAAAAATTTTTGTTACAACCGCGAAACGAAAGCACACGGGGGGAGCAGCAAGGGCGCGGGCGGGCGGTTTGTCAGTGGGATTTGCAGCTGGCCCGCCCGCCGCCCTGCTGCTCCCCCCGTGTGCTTACCATGCAACATTTTTTATCGAGGTCTGGTAAGCACACGGGTGGGGGGTAGCAGGGCGGCGGGCGGGCGGTTGGTCAGCTAAATATATTGAAAAAAAAATTCATTCAAAAGTTCATTCCGAGATTTAGGTTCTCAAGATTTTATGGTAACCCCCCGATATTTGAAAGAATAAATATAATAGAATAGATTTTGAAACAATTAAAACATCGTATGTTAATTTTGGGTGTTAATTCACACCGGGTAGTGAAATAACGGTGAACTGACATAACCGCGAATGTCATAATCGCGAAAATTTTTTGTCATAACCGCGAAACTAGAATTTGTATGAGTTTCGCGGTTATAACAAAAATTTTTGTTATAACCGCGAAACTAATTTTATTTTTGTCATTTGCGGTTATGTTAAGTTCGCGGTTATAACAAAAATTTTTGTTATAACCGCGAAACACAAAAATTCAATTTTTTTTCATTTTGCGGTTATAAAAAAAATGTTTGTTATAACCGCGAAACACAAAAATTCGACTTTTTTCATTTCGCGGTTATAACAAAAATTATTGTTATAACCGCGAAACACCAAAATCGAATTTTCGCGGTTATGACAAAAATTCTTGTTATAACCACGAAACACAAAAATTCGATCATTTTGAAAACTGAAATAAGACCTCGAACAAAAAATGTTGTACTTATATGGGTGACCGACAATAAAAAAAAGCGAAAAAAGCGAAAAAAAACAAAATAAAAACAAAAAAAAAAAAAAAGTTAAAAAAAAATTTAAAAAAATGTTTTCTTTTTGTTGCCCGAAAAGTTTAACCTAAAATAACTTTTCAAATATGCCTGAAAAATTTCATGTTTATTAGTACTTCTTCTGAAAAGGAATTGGAATAAAAATATTCTACATGCATTGCATTAATGAAATTTAATAGCAAAAATAATTTATACTAACAACTCAATTACAAATTACTTCAAAAAAAAATCTCTTTTAGTTAAAAGAGCATTTTCAAATATGCCTGCAAAATTTGACATTAGTATTTCTTCCGAAAAGTAATTGTAATAAAAATATTCCTCCTGCATTTTATTAGTGTAATTTAATGTCAAAAATAAATTATACTAACAAACTAAAAATTACATTAAGAAAAATTAATATCAAAAATAAATTATCTACAAAATAGATGCATTTGAACATTTTTATTCAGAATACATATTTGTATTCCAAAAACTTTTTGAAAATTAGCACTAATAATTAATAAACGAAATATTTGTTATTCAATAATTTAAAATAAATTATATTTTCCTTTCAATCGAAAAAAAAAAAAGTATTTTCGACTTTAATTCTGAGCCAATATAGAGTAGGTTATTGCGCTGATAAGCTTCATTAAGTTGCTAGCGGCTGTCGGTTTTATCATCAGCTGACACATAAATTTTTTCTTTTTTTGTTTTTTTTTGTCTTTTGTTTGACAATAAACGAGGCATTTTTGACAATAAACGAGGCCTTTTTGACACTTAAATTTTTTTCACTCTCAATCACAATGCCTCTAAAGAAATTTCACTTCAAAAAACAAAAAAAAAACAAATAAAAAAAAAAAAAAACAAAAAAACAAAAAAAAGTACGAAAAAAAAAACATTTGAACTGTTTTTTGCATTTGAGGGGTTTTTAAAGTTACTTCGATGTTTTGTACAAAATACTTTGCCATGTATGAATTACCTAAGCCACTTCGATAAGTTAACATATTAAAAAGTATATTTTATACAAACAACTAAGTTGCTTTAACAAAGCTTAATTTTGTTAAAACAACTTTAATAACTTGGTTATTGTATACAAGTACTTGGTAGGCTGAAAACTACCGCAGACTTGTGTATTTTATACTAGGTTTTTCTGTAATTATACTATAGTTTTTTTCTCAGTGTAAAGACTGATTGATAGTATTAATATCTTTCATCCACACAATTCAATGCACGCGGTCATTTATCTGGCAGGAGCAATTTTTAAGAAGTGCTAATTTTTAGAGATAAAAAGAATCAATTAATTCAAAAAGGAAATACGTATTAATAAATATATTGCGGTTGAGTGCACCATTCGCCTCAGCTTAATGTACCACTATAGTGCTACGCGTATCCTAAGTTTGGGAACCATTGATTTGGAATATCAGTCTCATAGATTATACATATTCAATTTCTAACCCTTTTTCACTACTTATTAATAATTAAAGAAAATCATAATATCATAATAACAGAAAATAATATACCTACACGAAATAAATTTTTGGCTGAACAAGGCATACCTATAAATTTTTTCGGTGGTTTAAATTTTAAATTTGAAAATTTTCTGAATAAATTAAATTGATATGTATGTATTTAAAAAAAATATCAGGAAATAAATTCACCTAATTGACAAATTGTTAGTATTTTATTTTTTTTTATTAGAAATTATATAACAGCATTAAATTCATAATATTATTCCAATACTAAATTTAAAATTATACGTGTTGTTGAAATATTTAATTTTTATTATTCATTAATAGAGTGCATATTTTTCATAATTATATTCCAAACAGGTTTTTTAATAATTTTTATTTTTTTTTAATTGGATTAATCAATAAATGACAATTTACATATTGTAATAATTTGTTGATAATTAAATACAAATTACCTTACGAAATTTATTAAAAAACTATCAAAAATTACACACTATTTTAGTACTAAGGTCTTCGAACTAAAATCTTATAAAACTAATTTTATTACTTTGTATCTCCCATTATTTTTGGAGTTCGCTTCTACACTATCAATCAGTCTTTATACTTCTACTAAAAAACCCTCTTAAATAGTTCTAATTCTATTCACATTATTCGTAATGAAATGTTTGCTTAACATTTTTAACCCTTTTCATCAATTATTAAAAAAAAAGCTTTTAAAATACTTCAGTTTGCAATCGGTTCGTCCTCAGGCCTTTTAGTAAGAAATAGTTTTTATAGACAGGCGAGGACTAGTAGTAAAACTTATCTTACCAATCACTTTCAAAAGATTCTACTAGTCAGATGTGATATTCAAAAAATACTCTTCTTTTAAACGAAAAGCAAACAAGTAGTAGTTTCAATATTTTTTGGATTTGGATAAAATTTATTACCTTCGCGAAATAATAACGTATAAAATTATACAATGTGTCTCATTTGAGCATTAAAATTTAGATAAATCTTCAAATCGAATTAAATGGAAAATAATTCTTTTATTTTTTATTTAAATGTCTGAATAAATTTAAAATATTATTAAATAAAATGAATGTATATAAAAGTTCCTGGTTTTTTTATTTAATTTTTTTTTTAGACTCTTCAGGTATAAATAATTACCATTTGAATTGGTAATTTTTTTTTTTTTTTATTTAATATACGGGTAAATTTTGGTAGAAAATTTTTTTTTAATATATTTCTGATAAATTCAATCACATTGACAGAACCAATTAGAAAAATTTCCCAAAAGAATATTGTTCACAATTCAGTATTAAATTAACTATTCTGTGTGTAATATAATGTAATTGAACATATTTATTGAAAAAAAATTTCATTACAAACATATAATAACTAATACAAACTTATAAGATAATATTATAAATAATTTTTTAATATTTTTTTAATAATTTCTCAGAGAGCTTTCGAGATTTATACTAGTCATGCAAAACATTTCAAAAGGTTAAAAAAATGTAGGTAGGTATAGAATCAAATTAATAACCATTATTCAAATATAGTATTTAGTATCAGTTCGTTTAATCAAAATATTTGTGTAGTTTGTCTTGCGGAAATATTTATGTTACACGAAATATCTATATGTGGGTTGTCAATGGTTAACGCTCTCAGTAGTTGTCATTGTCAGTAGCAGTATGAACAAAAGTTTTGAGAATTAAACTTTTTCGAAGAAATGTTTTATTGAGGAAATGTTTACGAACAAATGATGAATTTAAAAAAAATCAAGATTATTAAAAAAAGGCCATTACTAGATGTTTTCCTCCTAAATGCCTCTGGCTATCGAAATACAAAATTTAAGCATCATAAAAACTTAATTATAGCGAATTTTATATTTATCAATATCTTAAACAACAACATTCCAAAATATTTAAATATTTTTAAAACATTCTAAAATTCACTATCTTTTAATTATTTATTGTGGCTTATTATTTAAATTTAAATGAAAAAAAAAAAGAAATTTACAATCTAATTTTATATAAATTTTCAATGGGAATGTTTTAGTTTTCTGTGTTACAATTTTCGAAATTAGTTTAAATTGAACTGTCAGCCATATACTACTAAATGTATTTATGTGGAATTGAAGAGTTCCCTTGGGAACTCTTGAATTTTGCTTTGACGAAATTATAGAGTGCAATATGCAAACGATTTACCAAATTGTGAACATCCTAGTTTACATAGTAAAAAAAAAAAATATGAATAAAAAAAAAATGAATGAAAAATAAATATTTTCAGCATTGCTTTTAATGTAATCACTTTGCACACAAAAATTTTATGTTGTTCCAGAATTGAACAGATAATTTATTCTGTATAGAAGTTGCTGCATGATTTAGATGTAAAATTTATTTTTTAACATCAAGAATATAAAAAAAAAAAAAATATATATCTACCTATGAAATACATATCTAATATATGTATTTTTGCCTAGAAAATATATAATTCAGAATTTTGTTATATACATAGTTCAATAAAATCATAATTCAATGATTTCGATTTAATTTTATGTATACAAGTTATAGTTATATTATATTATGATGACATTATTTTCTATGAGAAAATTTGAAGATTGTTGTAAGTATATGTATGTGCATTGTGGATGACAGAATGTAGAAATAAAGTTTTTTTAATATGGTAAGGTATATCGGCTTTTTACATTTTATAGAATAACAAGCCTTTTAATATCATAAACTTGAATCTAATTAGGTATATATATTATGTTTTTTTAATTTGGGAATAAATAAGTTAAGAATGTAAAAGGATTGTTAGTTTTAAATGGGAATATACAATAGGTATGTACAAAATTGTTCAATAACTTGGAAGAAAATAAAATACATTGCGATTACGATCTTTTATAATCATGACATGACTGTTATTTTTATTAATCTTTACAAGTTTTAAATTACATAATTGAAAATTTGTTCCTTTCACACGCGTTTAATGAAAATCTAATTTCATAATATTTAAAATTAGAAAATTAATACTTTCAAAATAATAATGACGTTCAATTTTCACAATGCATTACGATCAATTGTTAATGGTTTGTTAAATTTCCTTAATTGTAAGAAACAAAAAAATGTAGTTCGGACGAAACATAATAAATTAACCCAACGAACTGCGTACTAAAAAATTTAAAAGCTAAATGTTAAATAATGTAAACAATGTTAAAATTAACACGATGCCAATACAAATTTAACGCGAACCATGTGATGCATATTAGGCTCATGATTTTAATAGAAAGAAAGAATATTGAAAATAATTTTAATGCGCATGGCTTCGGTAAGTTGTATTTACATTCGCAAATTTAGCTCGGTAAATGTTCCTTTACATGCATCAATACACATGCAATTATAGAGAATTGTATTAACATTTCCCTGTGATGTAAATTGTATTTACATTGCTCTATATTGTATTTACATTCTTCATTTTGAACTGCGTAATACTATAAACAAAAATAATATCACTCACACTCACAATATTTCAAACAGACAAACACCAAAAAAAAAAAAAAATTGCAAATGTATATCTCTCACATGCATCATATCAATGTCAAACAAAGCTTAGTTTATAATGCTAAAAATCTATATTTTCCCTCTGAGCTAATCTATATTTTCCCTCTGAGCAAACAAAAAAAAAAAAAAAAACAACCAATAAAAAAATACGCGGCTATTTTTTTTTTTTTTTCTATTGTAAAAAGCGGCCAGTCGATCAGTCGATGAATTTTCTTAACATGTGTTTCAATCTACTATTTTTAAAGGATCTTCGAACCTCTACTACTAAATTTTTAAAAGAGTGTGGTTGGGTTTTAGTACAAAAATTTAAACCACACTTCAAAAATTGCACTTATTTTTATTCAAAAAAACAAAATGAATAAAAATAGAACAATGGTAACCCTGAAAATATCTTGTTGTCATTATAAAGTTTGCTGTCAAATGTCAAGTAAGAATTTTTTTTTCTTTTATCAACAAACGAGGAAAATGGCAGCAACAAGGAGATTATTTATTGTAAATATAAATTATAACTATATATTTATTATTTGATTTTATTTTTAATTATAAAAAAAAATAATTATAAAATTATTATTATTTTTTTTAATAATTAAAAATAAAATTAAATAAAATTTAAGAAGACCATTAGTTCCTAAAATAATAAAAAAAAATTAGTAATTTTTCTAAAAAAAAATTATTCGATTTTTTTTTTTGCAAAAAAGAAAATGAATAATTTTTTTTGGAAAAATTACTAATTTTTTTTTAATATTTTAGGAATTAGCTGATCTTAAATCATCCGGTTTGAAATCATTTCGAGAAATAAATTTACTTCCGTATTAATTTAATTTTATTTCCTTGCTTCATTTTGAACTTTTCTGTTTATTTTTTTCATTGTAAATGTATTGTTTTCAACTCCCTCTCCCATGCACATTAAAGCAGTATACAATACATGTTAATCAAATTTGTTATACAGCTCGTTTTGTATACACACAAACACATAGACACTCGTCAATATTATATCACTCGACCTTCGGTCTCGTGATATAAATATGACTCGTGTCTATGTGTTTGTGTGTATACACAACTCGCAAGAATAACAAATTTTCTTATCATGTATTGTAATCTATTATTATCAAATAATTTTGGCATAAACACGTAAATCACATTCATATTAGTTTTATATGAAAAAAATAAAACTATGCGATATAAATTGAAAATTCGCGAGGATTATAAAATTTTGAACTTTTATAATAATTTATTTTGTTTGTTATATATATAAATTTTTGGTATTAACATGTCCACATGTAATGTAATATAATGGAGTAGTTTTTACAATTTCCGTGTTTAAAATTTTTATGATTATTATTTATATTATTATATTAATATTATTTTATCTGTGTTTAAAAAAATATTTAAAAGACATTAAGGTTTTGATCCAATGAACTTTAAGAATTACAAACCTTTTTCAAGTTATCTATGACAATTCAACAAAAAGTTTTTTCTATTGCGGAGCTTCAGGGATTGCAGCTTCTTGTTCATAACGTGCTGCGAGATCAAAACCATTTTTTCGTGTCCGTGGGATTACAAACTGGTCTTTCGCAGCTTAACCTACAGTTGTTCTTGCGGAGCTTCAAGGTTGTAGCCTTTTTTTTCATAACGTGCTCTGTGAACAAAACCACGTTTGTTGTCCCTGAGCTAACGAAATGGACTTTCGCAGTTTAACCTATTTCACGTGTCAATATAAATAAAATGGAAAGCTTTCATTGTCTCATAAAACGACATACATAACATAATTTAATTTAAATGTAATATATGTAAATAACCTAACTTAATGTTATGATTCTTGGATATAATGTCCCGCTCTTTTCTGAATTAAATGTTATGACTGAATGTTATAACTTTATTACTTCGGCCTTAGTTTTAATTCGCGAGCCTCAGTCGCGGCAGCTAAGTAATTTATTAAAAAATATCTGAATCGTTAAAATTGATGACCTGGTTTTTTATTTTGTCATTGAAAACGAAAATAATTTTTATTTGTCTATCATCCATATTTTTGATTGAAGAATCCAAAACTGTACATAAACTTTATAATAAATAAAATCAGTATGATTTTGTAAATCCTATTTAAAAATTTTATAAATTCCTGTTTGATACGAAAACTGTCATAATTATTATTGATTTGGTTTCGTATCAAATCGAAACCTTAATAAAATATGCAAATACTTTTTTTTTTTGATTCATTTACTTATGAAAAATTTTATTTTATGGATATGCAAAAATTTTCTTAAATTTATATTTTCAAATATACCTTATAATATACCAAATACAATAAGCTATTTTTTATTCTCAATTTTAAGAATTTAGTCAAAAAAATTTAAATCCGTCATACATATTAGGTATAATATGTAAATGATTTTATAAAATATAATTTTTTTTTTCCAAAATATTATTTATTTTGAATAAAAAATACTTAATCTTTCACAAATAATATATATATATATATATATATATAATATAATGTTAAAAATAAAATAAATCATAAATTATTAATCAAAAAACATCATATTTAATATCGATTTAATTCTCATTGAAATAAAGCTTATTCATAATAAATTGTGTGATAAATTTAGCAAGAAATTTGATTGTACACATAATTTGGTGGTAAAACACATAATATCACCTCTTAAATAATCGAATTATACACATTTGACTTTTATTTATTATTTTGCGGTATTTGCAATCTATTAAATATTATATTTCTCTCAATGGATTTTATTGACTAGAAGTTTAGCTGATAAAATATTTTAAGACTTTAAGTTGAATTAATTGCCTTCATTTTGTATATGTAGTATTTCATTAATATATAAACATATAAATTTTGCAAAACTATGTTATCTTAAAATTATAATGTCTGTGATTTATGATGAAATTTGCTTTAAGGGTTAGTTCATTATAACTCAAAGACATTAAAAAGATCATTATTATTATATAAAAGTAGGGGTTTTTTTTTCACTTCAGATATTTTTTAAAACTATGTTTATGCTATACCTAGAGATTTTTCTCAACTTTATCAAAGCTTAAACGTTAGACTTCGTAAGTTACATTTTATGCTATTGTTTATATATATGTTATAATAATGATAAAGTTGTAGAAAAATTGTTGTTTATTATTGATGTTATAACTAAAAAAGTATTAGGTATATCTTTTGAACATAAAGAGATTTTAATATATTTTTTCCATTTTAAAGTACAGTGTAGTTTGCTTCAGTTTGCTTGTCTTATTTAAATGCATAGCTCTAGGAGCTAATGACAAATATTTAATATAATTTTAACAAAATAAGTTTAAGTTAATTATTATTGTAAATTATTTAGAACAAGAATACCGGGCCATAAACGAGCTCACTACATATAATATTAAGAATACTCTTGATTGAAATTAAAAATTGAGTATTCAATATTCTTACGACAATCAAAAATTGGAACCTTTTTGGTTATATTCAATTATTTCAGGTTCGAATTGATAACTGAAAGTGTACTATAATATATGTACAAGTATACAATATAATACATATATAATGTTTAGTTTGTGTGATATGATAATTTTACAATGATTTCCCATTTAACAAGAATAGCAAAATTTTTATATAATTTTCTGAAATAAGTTATTTCTTGAAAACATATATGGCCCGATTCGATAATTACTAAGAAATAAAAAATTTAAGCTTTAATTATTTTTATTTTTTATGTAGAAGTTTTTTTTTTTTGTTATTTATTATTTTCATTTCATATATTTTCATTTCAAAAAGTGGTATATTTTGATTTATATTTTATATTTTATGAAACAGCAGTTAGGTATATTATGTTTTATCTATACATAATAGATTTATTATACATCTTATATATATACAATCTAACAATGCAATCAATGTATTTTAATGCCTTAAATGAAAATTTATATGATTCAATTTTAATAAATTTCATAAAAAAAATTATTAAAATAAAACACATACAATTAGTTTGCCTGTCCGAAAATATTTATTTAGAAATTAGGTATATATATATTTGCATGTCCTCCCTAGCATGCATGGCAGTGTTATATGTATTTTTATACAGTAGGTGCATATATATTATGTCTCTGTACAAAAGATACAATGAAATTGAAAGGATATTGAATGAAAGGATATTAATGTCGAAGATATTAGTTTTAATTGAAAATTTTATATCGAAAAAATGGATATGTAAAAAAAAGTTAAAGCTGATTATATAATTATAGGTATTATAGTATATGATATTCTCAAGTATAGAGAAATAAAAAAAAAATTGTATTTTTTTTTTCGAGGGATTCGTTTCGAATGTAATGACCCGACCAATTTTATTGCAATCATTTAGCAGACATTTTAAATTTCGTGCATTCACTTAATCATTTGCAACAACTTAATTTATTTGACTTTCATTACAAAACTATTTGAAATCATGTGAAATACTTAATCTAAAATCACTTTCAATATTGAAAAAAATTTAAAATTGAACTTAACTTTATACAAATCAGTTGTGGCAGAGGTTGATAATAGTTGTATATCAAATTTAAAACTCATATTTTTCATTTAGCGCAATAAAAGTAAGATCATAAATTCAGAAACATTATACATTTTATAAGCAATTAATTAAATTTGATATTAGTGTCAGTTTAATGATAGTATACTTAGAACTATAACATAGATTGAAAAAAAAAAAAAATTGAAGCAAACAAAAAATTTTACGATATGAAGTGAAACTAATATCTCATATTTGCATTTTATAGATTTTTGGTCATATAATTAAGAAAAATTCATATTAGGAAACATTTAGGACATTATGAGGACGTGCAGTATAACATTTTATTCTATAATCATAAAATCATATTGTAAAAAAAAAAACTTTTTTTTATTTATTTAAAAATGGATGGTATGTGTTTGTTTTGATAGCATCAATTGAAAAATTTATGGTTATTTTACATGTTTATAAATTATAGGGTACATTCTGTAATGTAAATATTTATATTATATGAATTTACTATTGCATTATTTATTATAAATTTTAATTAGAGAAAATTGTTTGTAATATAGTTAAGGTAAAGATACAGTATGTTTATCATATATCTAAGTTATGGTGGTAAAATATTTTTCCAAATCAAAATTAATTATAAATATTATAATTGCTAAATAATTCTTTTTTTTTAATTTCCTTTTTGCGATTTTTTATGTTTTTATGTAAGAAAAACAATTCCAAATCTTATTTTATTTAAACTCTATATTGAAGTAATAGTTCGATTTTGATTATACATAGTTTCAAATTTACTAAAATAACTAACCGTATTCGCTGTAAAATCTTAAAATGAGGATATGCCTGCTTGTTTTATTCCCTATGACGACAACTGAGCTATTTAATTTGTTGTAAAATTTAAAAAAACATTATTGCAATGATTATATCATTTTATTTTATCATTTCAGATTTTCAAGTTATTAAATAATGTATTCTAATCAGGTTTTCAAAGATCTTTGTTTGCTCGGAAAAAAAATTATTTGATTTTCTGAATAGGCAGGCTAATATTAATCAGATTATTAATTTTTTTTTTTTTTTTTTTTGGAATAATGCAAAACAAATTTTTGTGTGCATATGCACATCACATAATGTTATAAAAGTCATAATTCAATTAAATGTTAACTCATTTTTCTTTGTTAACCTCATAAATGCAAAATTATATTATATTGTGGGCTTCATTTGACACGCACTATCCAATGATTAGGAAAGCGTGGGAAACAAATGTATATGAATATTTTTATCTATGAATATAAAAATCATAAAAATATTTGCTTTATAATCTAGTTTAAGTATAGGGCTATTAAAATGATTCATAAACTTATAAATTGTAAACATAAATAATATTCAGTTAATGATTTGACGAGACATAATTAAAATTTTTAATTAAACAATTGAAAAAAGTTTAAAAATATAGTATTTGACTTTTCATATCTAAAATATTTTTATACTGATATACCAAAAAATCTTTGTCAAAGTTGTCTGACATTAATCGAAAAAGTTATTAATTTTATTATCGGTATTATTAAAAAAATTCCATGATATTTATTTTATTTTATGAAAAGTTCTTAAAATTTATTGTTGAATTTTTTATTTTATTATTTTCTTTTTTTTTATGAGTCTTCAAACTTTTTTTTTAATTGATAAAAAAAGTTAGAAAAAAAGGACAATTATTTAATAATGGCAATGATTAAAGTTAATATATAATTAAAATTATTTTAAAGAATATAAAACCTTTAAAATATATCTTAATGAATATAGATAACTAAGGTTTTAGGGGGGGGGTGCCTTAATCTAAAGAGACATAACATAAATTGAGGTTATGTCGCTTTCAAAGCGACACAACCTCAATTTATGTTATGTCGTTTTCTGAAAGTGTCATAAAATAAATTTATTTAAAGTCACTTTGGGTTTTTATTTTATGTCGTTTTTAATTAATTATGAAAGTGTCATAAAATAAATATAAAAAAAAAAACATTATTAGTTGTAAAAACATAAAATATATCTATTTAAAATTAGTGGAAAAAGAAACAAAATGAAAATTTACAAATTCAAATGTCTTAAATAATTAAGTAATATACATATATGTATATAAATATTATAAGTAGGTATATAATAACGTAAAAAAAAGTTAATTGTAAATCAATTCAGAATTTCTTACAATAGTCCTGCAAAACGGGCATAAAATGTCGGCATTACTGCCAATGGCCATTTCGGAAATAAGACCGAAGCAATCCGTACATAATTTAAAATGGTTGAATGGCTTTACCAACACCGTCTTGGGTTTAACACAACAAATAATGCAGGTGGATTCATCTCTATTGATCTTCTCCTTCCCCACCTCCTCAGATTCATCTTCATCAACTTCACTTGGATGATTATGCATTATATTGTTTTTGCATTTCTTGGCAACATTTTCT